>BMAU01021203.1:0-257500 GCA_019973935.1 Trichonephila clavipes
CCCAGACTAACATCCAAAGAAGAAGGTAATGTATTTTCTATGGGGCCTTCGCAGAAGGTTTTATATGCAGTTAAAAAGTCCATACACTGAAACATATTGTCTATAGCAGCATTTTCAATAGCACCATATTTTTTAATCATTTCAGCCCACTGCTCTCGGGATATGGTTATTTCTTTAAAAGTGGGCTCTTTATCCGGACTGTATTTAATGCGCTTGAAAGTAAAATCAATGAAGTTCTCACTAGTTATTTGAATGTGTCGTTCAGGAGGGAAAAGTCCACTTGGTAATTCCTCCAGTGATTCCGGCACTTTCTTTTTACGCATGATATATTCGATCCACCGTGGGTCTAATGTTATTCCCTCGGGAGTTGGGTAGTATGTTTTGCCATATTTCTTGAAACGTCTTATGTGTACTGATGCGGAATCATAATAGGTGCTTGCAAAGACAAAAGCATCATCTCCAATTGGAAATACTCCATCTGGTATGCAATCCTCGGTAAATTTTCCATACTTCTGAAAATAATATAGCAAAATTAATAAAGATCAGTAACGTGTAAAAAACATTATAAAAATTACATATTAAATTTATTTAATGTTGTTACTTACTTTTGAAACTTCTCTTCTGGCTTTCTTATTTGCAGAAGATTCCCCGGCTTTTCCAAAGTTTTGTTTTTCGCTATGCGTTTCAGACATCACCATATTTTTTTCTTGTTGAATACAGCCCACCGCAATACTAACAAACGAAATGAATTGTGAACTAAAATGTGATAAGTGTCTAACGCATATCAACCGAATTACACTTGAGCGGCGTTCGCTGAGTAGTTGAAAGCAATGTATTCATCCGCTCTAAGCATTGAGATAATTTCTGACGTAGAATTCAGTCGCCGTCTTGTAGAATCAAGATCAGACAAGCTAAAACAAGTTAAATCGTAACCCGTTCACGGTGATGACGAGTATACTACGGCACATTTTTCTGAATAATCAATTTACTTTGTATCTTTACTGTGTGCGTATGTAATCATTATACTGAATTAAAATTTACACATTATTAAAATATAAATTAAATATTTTCTTATTTCATTTTAATCAAGAAAATGATTTTAAAACATGTCGCCGTCTGCTTCGCCTGCAAAATTAAATTCATGAGATTATAAACATAAGTTTTCTTCAGGTATGTATGCCTTCATAGGATAATGGTTAGCGTAACTGAAAAACTATTGTCCTGTGGAGACCATTTGATCTGAGGCCGTGAGTTTGAATCTGGATTTATTTTTTTTTATTTGAGCGTTATTTACTTCTATCATTTTAAAATCTATAATTAGTGTACATTTTAATCAATAGGTGGCGCCATGAGCACGTTTAACATTCCCATACTTCCATTTTTTGTGCACATTTTTTAAAAACAACTCAACTTAGCTGTAGAAAAAAAAACAATTCAACTCGCCCCCTCAACTCGAAAATCAAAGCCAATACAGGAGAAAAACAACTCAACTCGTCAGTAGGAACGAAACAACTCAACTCTGCAACCGCCTGCAACCGCCGTCGACCGCCTACAACCGCTTGCAACCGCCTGCGCCGCCTTTACAGCAGAATCGGCTTTTTCTACCTACTTACGTCTTTCCAAAGTACAATCTATTGCGATAAATTTACTAATTTCAGAGAATTTGTTTACATACTCCTTTTCAACCCTTCCATCATACACTACATACGCTCGCCTTGTTAAATGGTGGCATTGGGGATTTGATCGGCATTTAAGGGATTAATTATAAATTCTTAAGGGCCACCGGCGTATATAAATGTCTCACTCAGCCAGTGAATTAACAGGACGGATGTATACGTCTTTCCAAAGTACAATCTATTGCGATAAATTTACTAATTTCAGAGAATTTGTTTATATACTCCTTTTCAACCCTTCCATCATACACTACATACGCTCGCCTTGTTAAATGGTGGCATTGGGGATTTGATCGGCATTTAAGGGATTAATTATAAATTCTTAAGGGCCACTGGCGTATATAAATGTCTCACTCAGCCAGTGAATAAAAAGGACGGATGTATACGTCTTTCCAAAGTACAATCTATTGCGATAAATTTACTAATTTCAGAGAATTTGTTTATATACTCCTTTTCAACCCTTCCATTATACACTACCGCTCGCCTTGTTAAATGGTGGTATTGGGGATTTGATCGGTATTTAAGGGATTAATTATAAATTCTTAAGGGCGACCGGCGTATATAAATGTCTCACTCAGCCAGTGAATTAACAGGACGGATGTATACGTCTTTCCAAAGTACAATCTATTGCGATAAATTTACAAATTTCAGAGAATTTGTTTATTTACTCCTTTTCAACCCTTCCATCATACACTACATACGCTCGCCTTGTTAAATGGTGGCATTGGGGATTTGATCGACATTTAAGGGATTTATTATAAATTCTTAAGGGCCACCGGTGTATATAAATGTCTCACTCAGCCAGTGAATAAAAAGGACGGATGTATACGTCTTTCCAAAGTACAATCTATTGCGATAAATTTACAAATTTCAGAGAGAATTTGTTTATTTACTCTTTTTCAAGCCTTCCATCATACACTACATACGTTCACCTTGTTAAATGGGGATTGAATCGGCATTGAAGGGATTAATTATAAACCGTACACATTATCAAGATAAGTGTTAATTTTCGCATATTTTTTATACATGACAAACCCATAGGGTCACTGGTAATTATTAAATGTGTTCTTAGTAGTGTGAAATTAAGTATAAAATACATTGGGCAGTAAAATTGTACTTAATTTTTTTTATTGTGTCAGAATGTATTTTGTTCAGTAAATTAATATACATTTTTTAATAATCCGTTGTTTTTTACTTTTGAATATGCTTGCGCCCTTCTCGTAGGTTTATCACGCCCCCTGGGGGTGCGCCTCACAGTTTGAGAAACACTGGCTTAAAATAATGTGGCCTAATATTGAAATTTATATGCAATCTAAAAAATTTAAGACAATGAGTACTTTTACAGTTAGAGGTGGTGAGAAAAAGATATGGTTCTTTAAAATAACTTCGTAATCTATTGATTAAAAAAAAAATTTCTTTTTCAGGAATTAAGTTTTCTAAAAAATTTTAAAAGAGATCATAACTATATAAGAATGCATTTTGACCCCCCAAAACGGCTAAAAACCAAAATAATATTTTTTTATTTAAAAAGATTTTAATTCTCTCTAAGATAGATTTATAAAAGTAATTTAACTGAACTGATTTTTTCTGTTTTACAAACAATTATGTAGGTAAATCATAATCATGTACAAAACTATCAAAGGTTTTAAAAAAATATTCTAAAAAAAATTTGAATAAAGAATATCAGTTTGCTAATAATTGCTAATTCATCACATGGTTTTAAATCAATTTTCTGGGAGAAATAGTTTTTTGATTTCATGCATTACAATCACGCATCTCTCATAGATGTTTCTTTGAAAGTTTGACAACTTTTTAATGCTATGAGTCATTCAGAAGCATTTTTTAAAAACATTTAGTTTGTTATACGTCTTAGATTTAAAAAAATTAGTAAAATCAATAAGTAAAACATTTTTTATTATGGTTTCAGGTTAATTAACAATTTAATAAAAATAAATACGATTTCAAGTAATCAAAAAAAGACACTATATATATATATATATATATATATATTTCTTTTTCTTTTATATATTAACATATATTTTTCAATACAAGAAAATAATATTCTTTTTCTAAGTCGTTTAATATACAGGAGAGAGTGAGAGAAAGAGAGATTACAAGATTTGCAATTAAAAGAATACATCTGAAACTTCAAAATTCCCAAAAGCATTAATATATTTTTTGAACATTTTTTTTTATCCTTAATCCTAAAAGTGCGTCTTCTCAAAAAATCACTGTACTCATTTTAAAAAAAAACGTAACTCTACCGGTCTGAAATCATTTCCAATTTCTTACAACCTGAAGAAGCGGTATGGAAAAAAAAAATATTGCAAAAGTTAAATAGGGTCTACTTAAACTCCTTCTTTGGAAAGAAGAACGTTTTTCTCTCTTCCAGCCCCATCAATAAGCGGCAATTGAACGGTAGTGAACAATCGGGACCAAAAGGTCTACAATTAAGGAAAAGGAGAGCGGCTACTGTCATTACTGCGAAAACCATCTGTTGGCATTTTTTAGGACTCAAGGTAAAAGAGGGATTCTTCCCTGATAGGTAGTCCAATCAGGGAAGCCCGTGCGCCGGACCATCTGTCAGAACACTCGCTGAAGGTCGCGAATACATTAAAAGGATTGTCTCTTCAGAATGCTCCTGGGGGTGACATCGTCTCCATCCCATAAATCCAGGACCCCCACGGCCATTCATAAGTTTAAAAAGTTTATATCGCGATATTAAATATAAGTAACGTGAAGTTAAATATATTGTCTTCCCATTTTTTTTAATTGTATGTCTTCGGACAATTCAAAGTTTTTGTAATATATATATATATCTAATCCCTTTTTCTTTAAGCCCATGCTGTAATCAAAACCTTTAAATTAAATTCGCGACATTTGTTGTCAATACAAAGTTTTAGCGAAAAGCGTGAAAAATAAAACAATTTAAAATATGTTAAAAAGAATTTTCTACATAAAAATTGATTTATTGCAATTTTCTGAATATAGTAACAATTATGTGTAATTGATTCAGCCTTTGAGCTATATTTAAATTAAAAAGAAGGTATACTCGTTAGAAATTGAGGTAATTAAATAGTATCTAAAAGATTTTTTGTAATAATATTTGTATGTGATAATATTTCTTTAAAATATTATTACTGTTCCCAGCAACCCCCCCTCCTTCACCAAAAAAATCCAGCTCTTTACAAAAGTATTTGCTTTTTATGATTATCTTAAATTTCTCCACTCATACAAGTTAGTTAAAATTAAAAGTGAGAAACAGTTTATATTTATGTGAAAAAGGAACATATTGAATCAAGAGCTTCCGTTGCTTAAGCATCCATCGTTCATTTGCATTTTTAAAGTAAGAGAAAGCATTAAGAAATAAACGTAAGAAAAAGATGATAAAATTTAAAGAATGCAAAGAATTGAGAGTAAGTATATGTTGGAAGGGAGAGGACGAAATGACGAATGAAAGAAGTATATGAATAAACATGAATAAAATGAGGATGAGAATTGTAGGATAGTAAGAAAGACTAAGAAGTAAAAGTAATAGAGAGAGAAAAGAAAAAAAAACGTATGGGGCAGTAAAAAAAATAATAAATTAGAAGCAGAGTTCCCTAAGGTTCGTTAATATAAAAAAATGAAATGACTCGGAAGTTAGATTAATAACAGTGGAACATCGCAAAAGAATCCCGGGACGCATCCTCTCTTCAGTGATTGCGTGAGAGAAAGGAAAGGTCATGTGAGTTACTTGATGAAGTTCATTTTCAGGATAGAGCAAGCAAAATATGGGAGTTATTTAACAAATGAATTCACGTGGACTATATAGGTAGTTTTGGAATTACTTATTTAAAATTATTTAGTAATTTTAGGAAAAATAAACAGGATGATACGATTTTATAGATAGCTTATAATCTTACTACCTAGTATACCCGTTCTTTGCTCGGGTGAATTGAAAAATCAAACAATAGTGATTGAAGGAAAAAGAAATGTTTGTATGTGTTAAATTTAAGTGAATTCAAATTAAATTATAAGAGCTATATAACAACTGCTTTTTTAGGATATCTCTGCTAAAAAAAATCATATTTGCTAAATTTGAAATCTGTAGGTCTAATAGTTGAAAAGGGGGATTTTTTTCCACCTATAACGTCCCCCGTAGCACCAATATGGGTCGAATTTTGAAAATCTCTTCTTATCTGATGTTTTCTGAGCAAATGGTATATGTTTTATAAATTTCAAGTTTATAGGTTTAGTTATTAATAAAAGGGAGTCTTTTTTTTTATAAATATATATGAAACTCTCCATTTCAACCCCTCTTGGATGTCGATTTTTTTAAGACCTTTTCTTAGTGAATCTCTACTTTATGAAAGTATAACGTGTCTACCAAATTTCAAATCTGTAGGTCTAACAGTTCAAAAACTGAAATATTTATCCTTAACGCCTTTTAAGCCTTTGCCCCACTCCCTGGGGTTCGATTATCGTAAAACCTGTTCTTACAGAAACTCTATTCAATAAAAGGAATTGGCCTATCGAATTTCTGTGGGTCGAATCAAACATGAGAACGTCACTTTAAAGTCATTTAGTCTCTCGCAACGTCACTCAGTAGTCGATTTTTGCAAAAACAATTTTGTAGCGAATCTCTGCTCCATGTGTGTGATAGGAATCTTCTTGCTAAATTTCAAGACAGTTGTTTAAAAGTGGAAATAATTATCTATAATCACACGTAACGCCCTAGGGTCGGCAACCTTTTGCGTTGGAAGAGCCAAAAATTACAATTTACAAAATTTCACAGTTTTCAAAGAGCCACAAAATTTTTTCTTACCAACAATAGATAGTGCTTGCATAACTTAAGTTTTTTGATTAAAAAAAACTAATCTATTTATTCATAAGAAAAAATATCGTTTTATTCATATATAAGTAGTGTTTTTCACAACAAATTAGATAATATATATATGGCATTATCAATTAATTACTTATTATTTAAGTAAAACATTAAAACAATTAAACATTTACTTACAACACTAACTTGTACTTCAATAATAAACAATTGAGTAAACAAATTCAATGGGAGCGATGGCTTTGCATTGTTATTTAAGTAGAAAATTTAAACTTTACTAAACAGTGTAGCTTGTACTTAAAAATAATTAAAAAAATAACATACATTTGAGCAAAAAAATTCAATGAGAGCGTTGGCTTTGGATAATTTTGGCTGATAACTTGTGGTTTTAAGTTTCAAACACGACTCTAATAAATATTCATTTGTTAGTTTGCTTCTTACTTTACTTTTAATTATATTCAAGCAAGAGAACGCTTGTTCGCACGAATATGTCGATCCGAAGATAGTCTCAGCTCTCCAAATGCCAACTTCTTCACCTCACTGTAGCAATCTGAAAGACTATTCCATGTGTCGAATATAAGGGCCTCAACTCGCGGCATTTCTTCTAAAGCTGCCAACTTTTGCTACGTTACGTACATGCATTTCTCGACCTCCAACTCTACCAACTTGCTTTTCAACTCTGTGAATTCTCCACTCCACACAGCTTTACTTTTTAAATCGACCAATCACATTTCTAGAGATCAAGTATCAATTCCAAATGGCTCAATGTGCATTTCGTTACTATTTGTGTTGAGAGGATTTACTATGAATGGTAAAGTAGTTTTGTTGGTTGCTCAAAAAAAAATCTGTTAGCAAATTCATCTTTATTTTTTTTATAACTGTGCTGAAGTAATTCGTGTCAACAGTTACACTAGTTTTAACGCGGTATTGCTTTAGAAATTTACCACTCTGAATATCTTTTGCAGAAAGAATTAATTTTTCTTCGAAACAAACCAATTCTTCTACCAAAACACAGGCTGGGTTTCCCTTTCCTAGCAGTTTTAGATTAAGCTCATTTAATTTCGCTGTGATATCCACCATAAATTAAATTTTCTGTAACCATTTGTCGTTCTCTAATTCAGGGTGATTAATGGCTTTTTCATCGAGGAATGTATTCATTTCATTCACAAGCAGAAAGCACAAAATATTTCCACACCTTGCCTTTGGAAAGGCATTGCACTTGATTGAGGAGAAGGAAGTCGGAATCCCCATTTCGCTCAAGAAATCTTTAAACCGACGATGGCAAAGTGCTTTTGACAAGATGCTGTTAACAATCTTGGTTACCAAATTCATGACCTCAACTATTTCGGCCGGAAATGTTTGGGTTCAAAGCGCTTCTTGTACTATGCAGTGAAACGTAAGAATTTCGTTGTTTATTTTGCTCTGAAGAATCGTTGTTGTCCCTTTATTTTTTCCTGTCATACTTCTGGCTCCATCAGTTGCTATTAAAACGATTTTATTTAAATCGATCTTATTGTCTTCAAGGCATTTTTGCACGACATTCACTATATTTTCCCCTCCAGTTTATCCCGAGAGCGGTAGCAATCCTAAGAGTTCTTTTTCTTGACTTCGGGAAGACATATCTGACAAAAAGGGCAACTTGTGCCGTGTCTTATGTCGCAAACAAGTGATAAGGCAGAAGAAAGTTGAATATCTTCCACCTGCAAATATGTTACATTTGAAGACATTTTAGCTATTCTATCTTATACTGTTTTAGCTGATAGTGGCAAATCTTTGATTTTTTTCAAGATTTTTGGTTTGTTTTTGAAATTACAAAACAGTTCTTCAGATGCACGTATGAAGCAATCTTTGACGTACTCACCATCTGTGAATGGTTTGCCTTTTTTTGCAATTTCTAGTGGTACCGCAAAGCTTGTCAAATTAACATTACTTACAGATTACGTCCAGTTACTTAACATGGAACTTGATTGCTCGTTTTTGTTTTTGAAGCTCGTCGACAGCTTTTTTTCCTTCTCTCTGGCTGGATATTTAGTAGCAAATTGATCCCGTTTTGTAGTGAAGCATCTTTCTAAATTTGATTTCTTATTGTGTGCGAGTTTTTCGTGGCAAATGAGACAAGTCGGAAGGTCATTTGAGTTGCATATGAAAGCGAACGACTCCGTCCAATCCCGATTAAATTCTCGATGCTCTTCTTTAGTTCTTCTCTTTTTTTGTAGATGCCATGCTTGCAGAGAAGCTTAATAAAGAATTTTTTAAATTATTATTTAAGTATCCCAAACAGCAGATGACAAGTTTTGCAATTATTTACTATGTCAACTTATACCTACTTAAATACATACGAGAAGCTGGGCATAATGAAATATAATTTAGTAAAAAAACATTTTACAACAATATTTCCCAATTAAAAATACTTACCTAAATAAAATAAATAATTCTCTAGTAATTTAATTATTAAAACATAATTTAGACACGAAACACTGTTTGTCTCACTCTCTCGTACTGATTGACTATGAATACATAGTTTCGTTGCATCTGTGGTCGCCTCCCATGTGCAATGATCGCCGACTGGCACGAACGGACTTGTCAGATTGATTGATTGAATATTAACGTCGCACTGTTCATCGGACTTGTCAGAACGTGCTTATCACGGCGTAATCTGCACATTTTATTTTTTTAAAATTTTCTTGGCAAAAGTTTGATACTTAGTTTACGAGTAAAGGTTTTTTATCCAGCTATGCCGAAATCAATCAATATATATATATATATATATATATATATATATATATATATATATATATATATATATATATATATATATATTGCCAAACATATAAACAATCTAAAACTGCAAATACGCACCAACTTTGATCCTCAGAGTTCGAAAATAGGTTTATTAACTAACAATTTTTATGTATTTACACTTATAATTATTATTTTAACGCTAATTTTTAAATAATGAGAGCTATAAAATACATAAATAATAAAATAGGTAATTTATTAAATATATATTTTAATAAAAACACTTTCGCTGTAATATGCAACAGTAGTACTCTATTTCTTTTTTGATCATTCTTATTGACTTCAAAGAAGTAGTTACGTATCTTATTTGGAAAAAAATATGTATATGTATTTTAAAAATATAATACTTATGTTACCTAACTTTTCCTCATTTTTTTCATTATTATTACATATGTACATACATACCTTTGAGAAAATAATTCACTTCTAACTCCTCTACTTGAAACAACAAACTACACGTCACAGCCAAAGCACTGGTGAAGACTCCAAATTGTCTTGCATCGAAAGTGAAACCTACATGGAAATATCCGATGACGGCGTCATTCGAGAGCTTCCGACGGACTGAGGACGCGTGTCACGGGGGAGGGGTGCAGTGAAAAGAGAGAACAAGTGGCTGAGAGATAGAAACGGTGTCTAATCCTTGTTAAGGATGAAGAAGGATTTTTAAATGTTTTTTTTTTGATAAAATAAATATTGGCCTATGGAACTAAAGATCTGCATGTGGCTCACGAGCCACAGGTTGCCGACCCTTGCCCTAGGGGGTTGATTTTCACAAAACCCATTTTGTAGCGGATATCTATTCTGTGAAAGTAATCCGCCCATACCAAACTTCTTAATTGTACTTCTAACAGTTTAAAAATGGAAATAAAAAATGGTTATGAGAGAGGGGATCAGTTCATGTCTACTTTGCTATTAGTTCCTGAACGAGAGACAACGGCTCGACTGTCTTAGTTTTCAAACTTCCCGACACCGTAAGGTTGAGTGATGCTTAAGAGCCCATCGTAGGATTAAGGGTATCTCCACAAAAATTCTCTTATTTAAGTATTATTATTTTATAGGACTTGACTGCTGTATACTGAAGGGACTATGAAATAGCTTAAAAAGTTAGGGTTCATCCAAGGGTTGAATATGTAATCCGACTTGATGAATTGCTGACTAAGTTTCCCTGAAATTCCCTTCCAGTTGAGCACGAGGTAGATTCGTTGGCTGGTTCTATATTAATCTCGAATTTCGAGGCTACACGGGAGCTATTGGCAACATTTCTCGTCATTTTGAGCCTCTTTCAACTGACACTTGAGACGGCCTCTCACTCTCCAAATTTCCCCACCACGGAAAGGAGACTTATTTAACAATCTTTAGCCTCTCTCCTTACACCCTCTAGGGTCTTGAGTGGCATCAGGCAAGCCACGATAAAAGCAGCAACGGCCCTGCAGTAGAATCAGAACCCGAAAATGTAGTTTGAGTATTACTGCTGACCACTGAGCTATCTTGGTGACCCAAAATGCTAGGAAACAGTGTGGTAGAATAAGTATGAGTTGTATCCGCATCATCTTGCACAAGAATACCAATACATTTCTCATCCTTAGAATCCAAGCAAAAGCCATGGTAGCGGAATAGTCCTGATCGAGAATTGTGGCTGGTATTGCTTCTGCAGAGTCATTGGTGTCATTAAGGAACCACCGTGTAGAGGAGAGCACTTTTGGAAACAAAAGATTTGCCCGAGTTCAGACGTCGTTCTCGTCTCTTGTCTGTTATTTAGAATTAAAAGTTCAGTCACTAATACACCTCGTGTTGCGTGTAGACAGTGCGCGTTGTCAATACCAATCAATCAATCAAGACATCCAGCCCTTTCAAGAGCGCAGTCATTTGTAACGCTAAGTCTTGGCGAAATCGAATAAGAGAAAATGACAAAAACCGCAAGAGTGAAAATGAAGAAAAACCCATGTACTTTTTCTATGGATACGTGTTTTTTCCCGCTTTTAAATGCCAGCAAGATATTTGAATAATTTTTAATTGTAAAAAAGCAAATTGTGTTTATTCGTAACTTGTCCTATTTTTTCCCAGTCTCCGTGTTCCTCTCAGAAACTTCGGGATGATGTTTCTACTTCTAAGATATGTCTCGACTCTTTTGGACTGTGGACCAGTTTATTCGGAATGACAGAACTCATTCCCTGAACAAACAAGGCCTCACGCGTCGCATTCTTTTCCCTTCAGCACCATCGAATTTTTATCTCAAAAGGCGATTTGTGTTTCTCTGATTTATCACTTCTATCTTTACTTATCGGCTCATCTGCAACGAAGGCTAATTTGCCAGCAGCCTATCGGTCATCCATTGACCACCGGTCAACAACGGATCGGGTGTCACCCTTTTAGAAGAAGGTAAACAAAAACCGGGACCACCCGAGCGTGGGGTTTTTGTGCAGTCCATATCAGATAGACATACTAAAAAGGCACTTTTGTTCCGAATGACACTAATGACAGACGGAGCAACAGCTTTGGACGCAAGAGATAAAGTGGGTGAAAAGAAAGACTATTCAGGTTTCAGAAATAGCAAACAACCCTTTTTACTCGGCTGGATATGTTTTTCTCACTAGATTTCAAATCCCCTCTCGAGATGATGGAGTAAACATACATTGTCCAAGATTTCGAAATGACTCAAAACGTTGTCACTTAAAAAACTGCACTTGGGAAAGCCAAGACTTGAGAGAATTCTTCTCCAACTATCCTGAAAATAATACATGTCTGATTTCTGAATTATGCAAATCTTTATCCCTTAAGTAATTTATATAAAATTCTAAACATAAATTTTTTTTCAAATACACTTATAAGGATATCACTTTATAGAATGAATGACTAATTGTAAACTTTAAGCAATCCAATGTCATAATTATTGTTTTCGTACTGTGCAACGATGATTGTGGCGAGGGGATGCGGGCGGTGAATTCGTCATCTTAAAGTGAAGAAGCGAATAGGTTGTGATGAATGCGTCGGGAGGAAGGAACAAAAAGGAAAGAGGAGTAATACAGTGTTATTTTTTAATCTTGGAAATAAAAAGAATCCATTAATAATTAAACTTATCTATATAATTAATGCATAACCACAACCTGTAGCGCACACAAAATGTTTTCGAGGGGAGGGTCCACCATTTTGGTATCATGCTCCACAACCTATTCTTTTGACTTTGTCGATTTTCGGGAACAAAAACAATTCAAAATTAATTATTGGAAAAATAATTAGCATTAATTGATAAAATTAATTACTAATAACAAATACATAGTTAAATTTTACGTACTATATACATAGGATTATAAGCAATCGTGAAAAAAATCGAGGGCTATGGGGGGCCTAGGACACCCCCCTTGTGTGCGCCACTGATCGCACCCATCACATCATTCATTGCCGTAAAGGATAATTATTTGAATAGTTTTGCTCTTAAAAATAACTTTGTACTCGCATGCTTTGAACGTTTAAAACAATATTAAAAAGGAGAAATTCAAAAACCTTTGAGTGGAAAAAGCAAAACATTCAATCATGCAAAATCAAGCAACTAAGTATAAATAAAACTCACACAAATAATTAAAACGAAATATTCGTGCCTCTTTTCTGGGTCATAAAACTTTCGCGAAAGAATTCAATGAATAGCTTTAATTTTCTGCCATTATTTTTAAAATAATTTTTAATACTTAAAGGGAAAAAATAATGTAAAATCTAAAAAAATTGACGAATTTTTTTGTACCTACTGAGTGAAAATTGAATTAAATTTACAAACTTATTAAGGAAAAAGTATAAATCAAAATAAAATGTTGTACTCATTTCTCTTAAAAGAGCACTCCACCAGCTTACAACAGAGCAACAAAACCGACAGATATTTATCAACAAATAGGTTGAGGCTTTTTTCTGAGTAGTTATTAGGAATTCGTGATTATTTTGCAGCGAGTAAAACGTCAATTGAACCGAAGGGGTCAACCACCCTTTACGTGAGGATTTTTTCCTTGGGTCAGTAGGCGAGATTATCCATCATTTCCACCCTTTCCTCCCACCGGATGACCACTCAGGGGTTGCGTGGGGGCGCACAGAAATAAACAACCTCAGGAGGTGGTGAATAAGATGTTTGTTCGCGACTTAGAGGAAAGAATAAATACCCTCTAGTGTATTCCCTCCCTGTGGGAAAAGCAATCTCTCTACATAATCGCCAACACTTAGTGATGTTTCTACTATTTTTTTCTCTTTGTAAACATCTCGTTCAATTTTTTCATTGTGCAAAGCAAATTATGAGTCTGCTCGGGGTGCTCCCCCCCCAATTGTTTGTATAGAACAAGCGGTTACATTTCCGGTTATAATTCGCAGAAAGATAATGTGTTTGCTTCTCGGATGTCTATTAATTAGACAAATGCAAATGAAAATCCCTGATCCATATTAAAAGCAAATATAGGAAAGTATTAAAAATTTCTCAAAGAGTATTAATTCACAATGTCTAAAATTATTAACGCAAAAGCCAATTCATGTCCTGGAGTGGCTGAGTGAGCCGAAGCGTCATGGTCGCGAGCTCCTAACCAACGTTAATTCCGACGAGTCAGGGGTTCGAGTCCTTGTGCCATTCAAAGCCGTCGGTTTGTTTGGCGAGTTTTGTTGTTCTCGTTACTTGATAGAGGTTCAAAAGGACGATATCTATCAACGAAAGACTTGACGCAACTTCAAAGTGCGATATTAATAAAAAAATAAAATCTTTGCTTAAAAGAAGATTGGGAAAGGATATACTTGATTCATTCTATCCTCATTTAAACACCAGTTTTTCATCCTCTCACCCAATAGAACTAGCTCATTCTTACAGGCTCTCAATTTGTCTCGTCATTTGAAACCCCAATCAGATGACAAGTTCAACACCTGAACCGGCGCATTCTTCTGTTTTGTTGTGTCGTTGTTGCTCATGCCACCTGTCTGACGTAGTCAGATCGAGGCCCACGAAATTCATCGTGGCAAGGGGCTAGATGTACGCCTGTCGTTGGCCTTAGCCTTGAGCACCATACAGGTGACAGTACGATTTAGCACGGTGAAATTCCCGAAGGGACGATAGATCTTTACGATGGATGGCGACACCACCGATCTCCACCTCCACAATTTAGGCATGGAGCTGGATGGGAGGGAAATATTCTCCAGTTCCCTGCACTCGTGGTTTCAGCTGCAACCGCGCACAAGACTTTCGAACCCACTGATTTAACAAGCACGTACTCCGTGTGTACTCGGAGGGTATTTGGTGGCATCGGTCCGAGTCCGGCTTCCGGTCTGGTGTCCGATGCTCTACCCATCCAAGTCAATTACGAAGCCTCTAATGTGCAGTAATGATGTCATCCAGTTATCCGAGGACGCTTAAGAACAATTAGTAAAAGTGTGACCTACGTCTCTTATGGGGGAGGAGGGCGAATAAGAAATACGCAGACGACAGCACAGTGTTTTAAAATAAAAGAAGTTTTTGCTCTATGGGGAGGGGGTGAATACCCACACCCTTTGTGAACGCCCGTTTCCTAAAAACCTCTGTCAGTATTAAAGCGGGTTTGTACGTCAAATTTAACCAGATTGATTGATTGAATATTAACGTCGCACTGTTCAGCTACACGAGGGCTTTTGGCGACGTCATTTTGAACCATGGTCAAGTGACGTGGACGACACCTGAGCTGGCCCCCCTCTCCTAACTACCCCACCACACCAACGGGAGGACGTTTCAGCTCTCGACAGATTTAACGTGCATCGCTGCCCTACACACCTCTTTAGTGGTACTGGGATCGAACTCGTTACAAGGCCACGATCCGATACCTATACCACTCGGCTACCGCGGCCACCAAATTTAACCAGAGTTCTATGATGTAGCAGGTCATCTCGTGTTTGAGTTTACTAGAGAAAGGAGCATGAAAATGAATCATCCTTTGTGTGTGCTTTCCGCATACTATTAATGTTGCTCCAGGGAAGAGCTTCCTCCCCCATTCTGACAAATGGGGCGTCGTTGGACCAGGGTCATATATGTGCAGTAGCGTACGCAGGAAGGGGGAGTCTCTTATGCTCCTTCTCATTTTGTCGATTGTCGGGAACAAACAATAGTAAGAAATTATTTGATAAATAATTAGCATTAAATAAAGAAATTAATAATAACAAATAATTACATTTTACGTTCTACATACACAGGATTATAATCGGATAAAAAATTATAGAGCTTTGAAGGGGGGGGCGAAACCCCCTCTTGTGTGCGCCACTGCATATGTAATTATGGTCCTGAACGGGTTAACGACGCATTAAAATGCAACACTGACGATGGATCTCGCAATTTTGAGCCAAGATTAAGTGACTTGGATGACACCTGAACTGGCACCGTCTTCGATCTTCCACACCACGCCAACAAAAGGATTTTGACAGATTTAATGTGCATCATTCCCTTCACACGGCGGATTTTTATGTGATCATGACACGTGAGCTGCAAGTTCATGATTATAGCTACGCGGTCACGCATATAATTTGGAACTGATTGTGGCCTTGAACTGAGGTGTATGACACTAATTGGATCTCTCATGAAAGATTTAAAAAGAAAAATAGCTTATTTTTATTCGCATACATATTACGGACTTGATAAAAATTGTGAAAAATACATGTTTTATAAACCAAAAATACAAATCTTGACCTTGAATAAGAAAAGAATCATTCTCAATTTGAATAACACCAGCATTTCAGAGTCGATTGATTGATTATTACTGTCACTGTGCTACGCAACACCCCCTAGCGGAAGGCCCGAGAGAACGAGCTACAAATTGGTTTCCCAGTAAATATGAACCCCCATTCTAGCCTTCACATGGAACACATCTATTTCCTTTTTTTTACGTGAAAAGTACACACAAACAAGTTCAAATAACTGACACAAACAAGTTCAAATAACTGACACAAGCAAGTTTTTGCATACAGTTTTAAATTACAGGTAAGTATTTACAAACTCGTAGAGACTGGAATTACGTAGTTTGAAAAAGAACACTAGAATGAGAAGTGTACAAAAAGCTCTACAATAATAATACAGAGAAAAAATAACATATCAAGTAACTCATACAATTGAGAATAAATATTACTTAGACTTGATAACTCCAACTTTCAATATAAATAATACAGAATATTTCTAAAAATTAAAAAGTTTCAGAAGCACTTTAAATGAACATATGTGGATTTTTGCCTCAAAAATTTAGAGTACACTTATGAAAAAAAAAATGTTTAGCTACCACAATTTACTTTCTACTTGACTGTTATTTTAATATAATTTTGCATAATCTTATCTTAAACTTTTTCACCGATCATTTTTCGTGGGATTAAGTTAATTAGATGAACTTGAACCCACAAACGTTTAATTGGAAAACGGCTCCTCGATGGGAAACCAGTATTGATGTAAAGAGAGAGAGAGAAACTAGTTTTAAAAAGGGAAATCTTATCGCGAAATAGCTGAAAGTGTTGGTAGAAACTCATTGTAAGAAGGAAGGATTGTTTGAAGATAAATATGAAAGAGGGATTCTGAGCAATGGCGTGCACAAGGGGGGAGTCCTAGAGGTCCGGACAGCCCCCAAAGACGACGACGAGTAGCAATGAATTATGTATGCACATTTTGAAAACTCCTCCGTGAAAACTTCTCCTAAGAGAAATCAAATGTTTTTATGTGTAATTTAATTCTTTGGAAGCCCTTTATTATAAATAATCGACGTAGGTTTTATGCCAGCGATACTCAACCCGCGGCGCCCCCGAGCCTTATAAAGTGGGCCGTGGCTCTGAGAAATTCACTTATTTAAGAACATCGTATTAAAAATTGGGGGGGGGGATTTTTTGTCAAGAAATATAATATATTAATTTTGCTTTTTGTTGTCGGGTACGAATTGATATTCTTTTTCTATTTGGAACAGTTACGGTTAGTGATAACAGACAACAGTGGAATGAACACAGTGGGTGGAACTAATTTTTAACTATCTTTCATATCTTACTAGCAAAAAATATTGAAAGAAAATGTATCGTTTCAAGATGATTGGGAAGTTAACTATTTTGTAGTGAAAAGCAAACATGGATCAGTAATTGTTTGATTTATCACGAAAGCTCTATTTAATGACACTTTTCCTCAAAGATCTCTTTCAAGAGGTGATAAATAGTCTTGTTCTTGAATAATCCTTGCAACAGAAACAAAGTGTTTTGTCAGTGGTCATATCACAGCGGTGACAAAGACATCCTATGAAGTTTGTTACATTATTGGTAATCATATGAAACCATTTACTGATGCATAAATTGTGAAGGAGTGTTTCTTAAATGCTTCTGATGTAGCGTTAGTAACAAAAATAAAAATATAAAAAAATAATGAACAAAAACAAAACAGGAATGAAGACATTATGATCAATTTTCTGCATTTTAAATTTCCAATGTTATCTTGATCTTAAAAAGCATTTCTTCCCCCCCCCCCCCCCTCTCTCCTTTATCCTTATGTTGCGGCCCGCGGGAAATAGCTGACATTTGAATGCGGACCGGCAGAAAAAACGTTGAGTACCCCTGATTTATGCGGCTCCTGTACGCTGGAATAAAAAAAAAATCTGTAGTATTTCGTGCAAAAGCAAATTTTTTCTTCCTTCTTTACCACACAACAGCAGGTTTTAATGTATTTTTCAACGATTATTTCCGTTCCTACAACATTTCAATCTATGTACGCTTATCTAATTTCGATAGCACAAAAAACTATCTAATATAAGTTCGTAAAATATATCTTAATGACGTAAATATATTTATTTTTTTATGATCGTTACCAAGGAGGGTCGAGAAGAAGGCTTATATCCAACAGAAGCTTTTTTGATGATTTCTTTTTTCACTATAATGAAATACTTTTTATTTATAAATTTAAATTTCCTGCCGTCAATCAGAACGCCTTAAATGTTTAAAGTTATACTTACTTTTTTAAAAAAGTATTTAACCACATTCATTTAACAACTGATTATTTACAGCACAAGTTTTTTAATCTTACATCTGAAATCTCTTTAAGAAACAAGACACGCCCAAATTTTAATGTCAATGCCATAATGACTTGAGACAATTTTTGAAAACAGGTGGTTTTTCTTTCATGGACACCCCGCGTGCCGTTCATTCTGTTGTGTCTGAGAGACCTTAAAGTTGAATTGTCAAAGAATAGAAAGATAACAAAATGGGAAGGAAAAATATTGAAATAAATTATGATTCTTTTCTGCTTTATTTCACTGGTTATTTAAAGTTCAGTTATTGAAAACATGAAAGAAAGAAAATTTTCTTTGCCAGACATGAAAGTAAAAACGTGGCTTCAGTCGTGTATTCCTGCATATTTTAATGTGCGGTCTCTAGTGGTCAGGGTCGTGAACTTCTGGACAGCTTTGTTTCTACCGAGAAGGGGGTTCGTGTCCTTGTGAGTGAAAATTAACGTCGCACTGGTCGGTTACACGAGGGCTTTTGGTGACAGACCTCGTCTTTTTGAACCATGGTCAAGTAATGAGGACGACACCTGAGCTGGCACCTCCTCTCCTAACTACCACACCACACCAAATGCAGGACATTTGAGCTCTCGACAGATTTAACATGTATCTATCCCCTACCTAAAGTTTGATTCTAATCGATGGGCACGGAAACAAATTAAGAACATGGCGTCTAAATTTTAAATATTAAGGTTTATTTTAAAGAAAAAAAATATTTAAAGAAAAACAGTTAGTATACAGTTAGCAAACACTCGGACATGACTTCACTCCAACGTACCCAAAGACCGGATGAATTTTTTCCTAACCCCCAAGGGGTGAAGGGGATTTCCGTCTCCAGTCCAGCTTGACCACATGATGAAACTTCCCATTCCACATTCCAGGGGGGGAACTACCCATCCCCTGTAGCAAGTGTTAATAGACCTTTCCACTCCTACACCTCCCCCCCTTAAAAAGCTCATCCGTCATTCCAAGACGATGTATCTGAAAAGAAACTATAAAAAACAAAACAAAAAAAACACATGCATACATACATGGCAAGAAACGAGATAACGAGAGAAATTTTCTTTTCAGGTGTCACGTGAAAAGAGCTTTTGCTAATACAACTCCCACATAGTTTTGCAAATCACATTAATATGCTAGAAAAATTAATATCCATACAAGTTACAAACACAAATAATACTCAAAAAAAATATTAAAATATAAAAAGACAAGTTACTAAAAATATATCACAAAAGCCAAAGTTTTAATTTTTAGCAGTTCCAGAAATTATTACACAGAAAAATGTCAAGCGATCATTTGCTCGAATCTTATTTAACTAACGGGAATAGGCAACCGGCATAATACATCAGCATTTCCGTGTTTAACACCCTTCCTGTATGAAATAGCAATATTATATCTTCGGAGGGCTAATGCCCATTGAGTTAGTTTGGCACTCTGAGGAGTTGTTAAGGTTAGGTAAGTCAGAGGGTTGTGATC
Source organism: Trichonephila clavipes (assembly GCA_019973935.1). Taxonomy (NCBI): domain Eukaryota; kingdom Metazoa; phylum Arthropoda; class Arachnida; order Araneae; family Nephilidae; genus Trichonephila; species Trichonephila clavipes. The sequence continues at coordinate 19,764 of BMAU01021203.1, forward strand.
TGATATCACCTCAATTTCGGCCCCGAAAATCCAACTATCGAAGCGCTTCAATGCCTCTATTACGCTCTATGGTTGCCCACCGAGTTTGAGTTTCGGTCAGTTTCTTACTGAAAAATGCAATTGGGTTCTCTTTACCCTTTTCATCGTTTTGAGACAAACAAGACCCGATTGCAGTCGCTGAAGTATCCGTGTATAGTTGGTAAAGTTTTGATAGATTAGGTGTGTACAAAGATGGTGCTTTTACCAGTTGTGCCTTTAATTTTTTAAAAGCTTGTTCAGCAGCTTCATTCCAGGAGATTATATTCGGAACTCTCTCGGTTCTTTGTCAGTTCTGTTAATGGCAAGACTAAAGAAGCAAAGTTTGGGATATATTCCCGATAGTAGCTAGTTAAACCCAGGAAAAACTTCGCATTTCTTTCTTCCTTGTTGGTACAGATATATTTTTGATTGATTCAACTTTCCTGGGTCTGGGGAATGTTGCCCTGAACCGACAACGTGCCCTAAAAACTTCACACGTTTTCTTGCGAAATTGCACTTTTTAAAGTTAACCGTGAATCCGACCCTTTGAATCGTTTGAAATACTATACACAGATGTTTTATGTGCTGCTCCCAAGATTTCTAGAAAACTGTTACATCGTCGATATATGATCGACAATATGCCCGGTGTTCCACTAGCACCTGATCCATAACTTTTTGAAAAGTACTCCCGGCGTTTTTCATCCGGAAAGGCATAACACAAAATTGGTAATGACCATGATGAGTCTCAAAGGCCGTGTAAGGCTTTGCCTCCTCTGCCATTGGAATCTGCCAGTAGCCCTTTTTCAGGTCTAGAACGGTTATATAATTATCTTGGCCCACTTCAAACAGAAGATACTTCGCATTTTGCAAAGGGTCTGCGTCTGCAATAGTGAATCTATTCAAATGTCTGTAGTCAACACATAGTCTGATACTTCCGCTCTTTTTGGATACACAAACAATTGGATGTGCCCATTCACTTTCACTCGGTTCGATGAGTTTGAGGTGCAGTAACTCATTGATCTGACGATCGACTTCTTACTGCAAAGCAATAGGTATGCGGTAAGGATGCATCTTTTTTGGAGTGAAATCCGGTTTCAGTTTCAAATTATGTCCCTTTACTTTTGCTAAGTCAGGAAGTGAACTAAACAAACTGGATAATTTTTTGAGAGTATTCAATAATTCCAGTCACTGAACATCTTTTAATTCTTGGCAATCACTGCTTATGAGATCTGTAACATCCCCATAGATGTTACAGCCATATCTGTTGGAGCATAATGAAGGTCCCCGAAATCTGAGTCTTGATCGAAGATCAACCCAACTTGTCCCACTCTTGTTATGTAAGGACGTAATTTGCTGAAGTGTAACTCTCTTATGCCCCCATCATCTAATTCAACTTTCGCGGAATGTAGTCTAGTTATTTCAATTATTGTAGCTGGACCTATCGATGTTTTCATCAATTTATGAGTAGAAGACGGAAGTAGTACCAGAACTTTTTATCTCCTACCTTGAATTGCTTTTCTCTGGATCGTAAGTTATAGTATGACGCGTAATTATTCTGAGTCGCTTCCGCCATCTCAGCTGCTATTTCATGAGCCTTTCTTAGCTTTTCTATTAAGTCTTCCAGATACTTTTCCACTGAACGGGAGAGAGTAGTTGGGATGTTTCTTTCTCCTACCCACACTTCTTTGAGAAGAGACATGAGTCCCGAAGGTAAGCGTCTGTATACTAATTGGAATGGCGACATGCCTGTTGTACTATGGGGTATTTCCCTATATGCGAATAACAAGAAAGGAAGATGGAGATCCCAATCGGACCCATGTTCTTGAACATTCTTACTTAACATGTCTTTCAACGTGCGGTTCCACCTTTTCACGGCGCCCATACTTTCAGGATGCCCTGGAGTGGAAAAACGTGGTGAAACCCCCATAACACTCAGAAATGCTTCAGCAAGTTTTGAGGTGAAATTAGTTCCTTGGTCAGAACAGATCATTTTCGGGAAACCTGTTTGTGTAAAAATTTTCAGAAGGACGTTGCACGTAGTCTTGGCGCTTATTTCCTTGACAGATATGGCCTCTGCCTATCTCGTGCATAAATCAACTGCGCAAATGATAAAATGATGGTTCCTTCTCGAAGGAGGTTCCAACGGCCCAATACAGTCCCCACTCCATACTTCAAAGGGTTCCAATACAATGGTTGTATTAGAACCCGATCTCTGTAAGTGATGGGCTTCCGAAGCTGACAACTTTCACAAAATCGTTTGACATCTTGTTTTATTGTCGGCCAATAAAATGAGTACTTTATTCTTTGCCTAGTTTTCTGCTACCCCAGATATCCACCTAGAGGGACGTCATGCACCATTTTGAGTATACTTCTTCTCTTTTACATTGTGGTAGTACTACCTGATCGATGTTCTCTCCACAAATATATTCCGAGTGTGTCAATATTGCATTATATATTTTTACTGAGTTCTTTTGTTTTTCTGCAAGTCTCCAGAGTTTCTTTAATGTGTCATCTTCCCTTTGCATTTTTATGAATGAACTACGCGTTTCCCTTCCCTCCGGAAGTTGTTCTTCCTCATTTGCTTTGCTCAAAGACGGTATATAAATTTCAGAGGGGTAAGTTTCTCGGGTCATTTCTTGGCTGGAAATTGATTTTGGATCGTCTGCAGTAATACATTCAACTGCCCTTGAAGATACATAGGAGTTTGCGGGATTGTGTGAATAAACTGCACGCGCGTTTTCTAACAGCGCTTCATAAGCAGACGAACAGACTAACATGTCGTTAACTAGCCTTTTAGAAACTGCACACATAATAAGTACTACCCCGTGTCTGGAGTCACCAATTTTCAGGTTGAAAATCTTCAATTCGGTTACTTCACGTTCCCCAAACGCCGACATTATTTGGATTATCCCTCCACTATCGACGCTCTTTCCCTCGACGACATCTGCTCTTACCATGGATATCTGGGTACCTGTGTCGATGACAGCCTTCAGAATTTCATTCCCACACTTAATGCGGACAAACTTTAACTCGTCTATTTTCTCGTCCTCCCTGGTAGGAGAACATATAGGAATCGCTACCTTAGCCGTTAAAGTTGCAGAGGATTGTTCTTGAAAACGTTCATTGGTCTCCACACCTTTGATCTGGTGATTAAGGGAGGTTTTCTTATGATTTTCAGCATGACACACCCTCGAGGTATGTCCAACTCTTTCACACGAATAGCAAGTAGGTTTAAATGTTGGCTGTTAAGGTTCTTGTTTGAAAGGCAATTTATACCTTTTACTCTGAATATCATTTTTAATTATTGGATGTTCTTTTTTAATATTAGATCGTGAATCTGACGTATTGCTGAGGGACATTTCAGGTTGGTTCATTTTCTTGACACTCGACCGAACATTTTCGTAGCCGTCCAATTTGTCTGCCAATAAAGATGGTTCATAAAATTTGGCCCATTCATCCACGAAATTCACTCTTATCTCCCCCGGCACACGTTTTTTGAGCTGATCAGTTATTATTAAATCCTTCAATTATTTGAAATCCCTTACTTCCATTCCATCGAGCCATTCTTCGAAGTAACTCGTAATTTCGAACACAAAATCACGCCAAGATCTAGCAGGTATGCGCTGATGTTTCATGAATTTTTGCCTGAAAGTCTCTCGGCTCATCTTAAACCTTTTTAATAACACTCCTTTTATGTAGTCATAGTAGTCAAATTTATCTTCTAACTCTCTGGCTATTAGCTGAGTAATATCGGACAACATGCGTGCCAAAAGAGCCGATACCCAATTCGTTTTCACTACTCCAATACGTTTCGCTTGTCTCTCAAACAGGGTAAGGAAAAGAACGATATCTTCATCCCTTATGTCGAAATTCGGAATGATTTTAATTAAATCACTAACACACTTGTTTTAAGCGGGCTTAAATTTTCAGAATCGAATCGCGATCTTTCGATTTCCAAACGCATTTTCTCTACCTCGAATTCGCGTTGTTGCTGCTCGATTGCGTGCTGCCTGGCGATTTTTTCTTCACTTACCCTTCAAAGCGTTCCTCTAAAATAACAGATAACTGAGCTCTAACGAACTCTTCTTCGTAATCTTTGCTTTCAAATATGATATTCTTTGAATCTAAAGGGGTTTTTTTATAGGTATAGAACTTTAAATTGCAATAAAACAACGACGTATTATTCGATTGACATGAATTTTTTTTATTCGAAAGATAATCTTGAGGCATTACATTTTAAATATGATTTCTGGCATAGGACTGCCACGGCTGGCTCGGAGGTAGTCCAATCTGGACGTCCGATTTTCGATGACTTTTTCCAACATTTGTGGCCGTATATCGGCAATAACACGGCGAATGTTGTCTTCCAAATCGTCAAGCGTTTGTGGCTTATCCGCATAGACCAATGACTTTACATAGCCCCACAGAAAATAGTCTAGCGGTGTTATATCACAAGATCTTGGAGGCCAATTTTCAGGTCCAAAACGTGAAATTAGGCGGTCACCAAACGTGTCTTTCAATAAATCGATTGTGGCACGAGCTGTGTGACATGTTGCGCCGTCTTGTTGGAACCACAGCTCCTGGACATCATGATTGTTCAAGTCAGGAATGAAAAAGTTAGTAATCATGGCTCTATACCGATCACCATTGACTGTAACGTTGTGGCCTTCATCATTTTTGAAGAAGGATTCTATCAGCCCGTAAAGCGCACCAAACAGTCAGTTTTTCTGGATGTAACGGTGTTTCGACATACACTTGTGGATTAGCTTCACTCCAAATGTGGCAGTTTTGTTTGTTGACGTAGCCATTCAACCAGAAGGGCGCTTCATCGCTAAACAAAATTCGCTTATGAAAATCGACCATTATTTTCGAAATAAAATTGCACAATTTGAAAGCGTTGTTCAGGCGTGAGTCTATTCATGATGAATTGCCAAACCAAACTGAGAATACAGCCGTAATAATTTATACGACGTTCTTTGGAGGAATTTAATTCCAAAATTGCGATGCAGGGAAAATTCAGACAGAGGATGCCGGACATGGGTCCGAGTCCTGGTATCACTGAAGACCTGCCATGTAGAGGTGTTGAACTGTATTCTGTCGTAGCTCAAACTCCTCACATGGACATGGTGTGGAAATTTGAAGAGGGGTGACAGTTTAGGTGCCATCTCGTCACTTTTCCAAAGTTCAAAACTTCGAGTTACGTAACTAATGGCCTTCGCATTTCTGTAGAGTGGGATGTTAGTAAAGAAATCAAACAAAAAGTTTCTGACCATACTAATCAGTGGTCAAGAACCTGAGTTTCGGGCAGATGATGTCAATGTTGGATTCGAGTCTTCATTTTACTATAATTAAAGGTGCTTCTTGAATTATGCACCTTGAAATCCTGACGTCGATATGACAATTCTATTTGAGACCACAATTCTACTTGAGCGTGGTCCGAAGTTGCTTTTTTGTTGCCAACAGCTCTAAGTGGCCGCGGTAGCCGAGTGGTATAGGTATCGGACCGTGGCTTGCTTTGTCACGGGTTCGAGCCCAGTACCACTAAAGACCCGCCGTGTAGGGCAGCGATGCACGTTAAATCTGTCGAGAGCTGAAACGTCCTCCCGTTGGTGTGGTGTGGTAGTTAGGAGAGGGGTGCCAGCTCAGGTGTCGTCCACGTCACTTGACCATGATTCAAAATTACGTGGTCCGTCGCCAAAAGCACTCGTGTAGCTGAACAGTGCGACGTTAATATTCAATCAATCAATCAAGCCAACAGCTCTTATGATATAATAAATGACATTCATTTAATACAGAGACAAATCTTGCACATTCGATACAACTTTTATAAGAAAAATTAATTCAATTACAAGATTTAATTCTAAAATTTATTTTGGAATGAGGATCTTTGTACTAATCTTGAGTATTGAAAAATTGGTTTACCGTGATTTTCGATGAATAAAAATTTAAAATTCATTATTCAAAATGCAATATTGTATTGTTGAATCTCACGCTTTTTCATTTGAAGCCATCATCAGACGATACTCCCCGCTGTTGTAATGATTGTCTCGATACATTGAAAGCATTGGTTGCCCTGATTTTGAGAGCGAAGCTTCTCGAATTTATAATAAGCAGGTAGAAACGTATTTCCCTGCAGACGCAAATTGAGTACTTACTGATCATCTAAGAAACGCAGAATGACAAACTGTGCATGCCGTTACAAGACAGAAATCTAACCATTGCTCATTTTTACCACTTTTCTACCTATTTAATTGAAAAATATTTCTCCTGAGGTACACTCACGTGTTTGAAATAAACGGAACACAAAAAATGTAATTAATTCGTTGTCTATGAAGCAAATGCTTAGTGACAGAGCAACACTGGATTCAAGTTTAATTATTTACGGTTAAAAAAGATGCCTTTCCAATTAAAGGAATTTAACGCTTTTATTCCGTAAAATGTTTAACTTTAATTGATAGAAGTTTTTTCAAAAGTTTAAATTCATAATTTTGTGTAAATATATCGCTCTAATTTTGTGACGTTTTATTTAGTAACGTTCGCTTAATTGTGAGTCAAGTTTAAATGCTTTACTTACCACCAAAGCAGAGGTGGCCGCGGTAGCCGAGTGGTATAGGTATCGGACCGTGGCTTGCCGTGTCACCAGTTCGAGCCCAGTACCACTAAAGACCCGCCGTGTAGGGCAGCGATGCACGTTAAATCTGTCGAGAGCTCAAACGTCCTCCCGTTGGTGTGGTGTGGTAGTTAGGAGAGGGGGTGCCAGCTCAGGTGTCATCCACGTCACTTGACCATGGTTCAAAATTACGTGGTCCGTCGCCAAAAGCCCTCGTGTAGCTGAACAGTGCGACGTTAATATTCAATCAATCATCATCACCACCAAAGCAGAAGACGTGGTCCACATGGTTTCCTCATTTTCAATTGTAGGAATTCCGAGGCAAAGTTTCGTGTCACTTTGAGCCATGCATAAACTCTTACGTTAATCCCTAAAGCATCATTCGCAGCCATAATATTTAGGGATTTTTTTAGATTTAAAATTCTTTATCGAAAGTTAAGCTAAAACAAAAATTAAAAAATACTCAAACTGTACCAACTTCGCCAAAGAAATTGAATATTTGATTAGTATAAATCCAATCATGTAGATAGGATGATGAAATAAATAATGCTCTGATTTACGTTCAAAAGATATATTCTTGGAAATTTCAACTTTCAATATTTTTTGAAAGATATGTAGTTCTTGAGAAGCTTGATATTTTGACTCGAATGTATTTTACATTTGAACTTCGTTTTAAGGGTACTGAATCACGCAACAGGTGGTTGTGTGTGTGAAGATAGTTATTTTAAAACCCCCCAAAAAATACTTGCACGATATACGATGTAAAAAGGCAGGTGTTTTAAAATTTTATTTACTATTTACTATTATTATTTTATTATAATTTTTGTATACAATCTTTAGAATTAACTTCCATTTCTTGTGGCCGGAGTCATTGAAGCCGCCGAATCCATGACCGGAGCTTCTTCTGTCATATGAGCATGGGCTGCGGTGGCCCAGTGGTCAAGGTGTCGGATCATGGCAGGCATGTCATGAGTTCGAGCTCAGTGCCACTAAAGACCCGCTGTGTAGGGCAGCGATGTACGTTAAATCTGTTGAGAGCTCAAACGTCTACCCATTGGCGTGGTGTAGTAGTTAGGAGAGGGGATGCCAGCTCAGGTGTCGTCTTCGTCACTTGACTATAGTTCAAAATTACGAGGTCCGTTGCTAAAAGCCCTCATGCAGTTGAACAGTGAGACGTTAATACTCACTCCCTGTCATGTGATCAAAAGAACTGAAAAATAGTGTTGAGTAGATTGGTTGATGTATCTGTGTCTAGGCTTAGTCTTCTCGTTGACGTTGTGTCGAGGTTTAGAAAGTTGAATGCTAACTCACAAGTGTCCTCCTCTAGAATGAGGCTCAAAACTACGAGGTTTGTAGCTTCACACACACAGTTACTTCGAAATGCAATGTTAATAAACAATCAAATGAAACAATTTTTAAAAAATCTATTTTCCCTATTTCGTTGGTCGTATTGCAGCCACCAGCTGGGTGGCATACCTTGCACTCCCCAGCTTACGGGTTTGACCCAAATCATTGAATTTTCCTGATCCATAAAATCGACAGTGTACATGTCGTATGCATCTTAAAGATCCCTAGAGTGCCTATTTGGCTTGGGACTCGCAACAAAATTAAATTTCTAAAGCCATTTCACACCACCTTTGGGAAGGAAGCCGGAATGGCGGGACCTCTTTGGTGCCGCACTCAAAAGGGATCCCGGGAAATGTTTACAATGATAAAAATACCGAAAACTGATTTGAAAATAAATAAAAGAAGTATTTTTAATTTAATTATTAAAAAACTTTTCTTGTTATTGATGATTTCTGTGAACTTAAAGAAATAAATGAACTAGATGACAATTATTGTTATTTATTTGTAAATATTTTGTGTTTTACCAACCAATCGTTTGAATCTAATTTCTTTTGCAGGTAAGGGGGAATGCATTCGTAGTTACAACACCTCTTAAAAACAATCAAGGCAATAGCAATCATTGTCAGTGCCCTAATAAACATTTAAGGCTCCCTCGAGTCCTTTTCATTGTAAAATCCAGTAAAGAATAAAAGGGATTGATTGGTGAGTATTTAGCATCTATATAGAAACTTCAATCTCGCCAAATGGTCATTGTTTCTGTAGAGTGGGTTCAAGTCTTGATGACACTCAAAACCCGCGGTTTAATGGGACGTTAAATGTATCCAAGTGTAGAAGCCTCAACAAATAACTGCGAGGTCCGTAGCCAGTAGTGTTGCTTCAAACTGCGACGATAATATATATTCCCACTGACGCCAGCACATTTTTATTATCCTTCGAAATCCAAGAGTGAAAAAGGATCCTGTGTTGCTTTAAGTCTTTTTCTACTAAAAAATCAATCAAAGGATTGGCGAATGTCATTCTTTCACGAAAGGAAATTTATTTTTTCTTGCTGAGTAATAACACACTTTTTACTTTTCATTCTTTTAGATTTTATTTTCCCGATACGCGTTTGGGAGTTTTAGTTATATAAGTCATTTAATAGGTATCTTTAAGCAAAGATTATTTTATTTCAATATTTTATTTATTTATTTATTTGATGTGGAAAATTTATTCTCATTTTTAAATTGATAAGGGGGGGATGTGCGTGTGTCCTATTTAAACTGTCCCTAAACCAGTGTTTCGCATCGTGCTCAACGGGGAAGCTAATTTGATTCTTAAATTCGAAAATGGATTCGTCCAGAATTTTAGTAGTTATTCGTATGGCAACTCAATCGCTACTTGAGCTATGTAAATCTCTAGTCTTAGTAACTTCTGTCCGCTAGGTTAGTAGCCACGATTTCATTGTTAGAGTGAGTGGGAACCCCGCTATTTGATCAGAATGGCATGAAAGACAGAGCCGGTTTTCTGAAGTGTGTTTCGCAGTAACGCTCGGATAAGCGTCTGATAAATTGTTGAAAAGTTCTCGTTGTTTCAATTGAGATATACATTGTATAAATATAAGTGATGTATAAATTCAATTGATGCTTTTTATTGTTTCATTTTCAGGAGCATCTTTTTTTGTGTGTGTGGTTAGGTTAATAATGCATGTGTAAGTACTTATAAACTATGTTTACACCACAGTTCATATTATTATTATGTTACTGTTTTTAATAAAGCCTATATTTATTCATTTCAGCCCTTCGTGAAATGAATGGTCCAAGCAAGAAAGGTTCGTCAGTATTAGGTGGAATATTTAAAACTTTTTCACACATACGCGCTCTCCACGATGAATGGTCACCTCTTTAATGCCTCAATAATGCTTGATGAAAAAATCTATGAAATGAGGTGGTGTTGAGGCACATTTGAAGGTGAAACATAATGTGTTCATGTTATTTTCAGACTTAGATTTTACACTGAAGTGAAATGACTATCGAAAGGGAACCACTTGAAAAGATTTCTGGGAATATTTAACTCCCTTGGGGGTGATTTCTTAAGCAACAATCCAGATGGAAAGTAATTAATATCGCTACACATGTTAATGTCAATAATCTGAAAATGTTATTGGCTGATTTTAATAAATTTTCTCATTTGAAAAAAAAATTCATTTACCAACTTGGAGGATGCAGTCCATGCTAGTGGATTCATTTGATGTATCAAACATACATCAAGAACTAGCAGAAATGCAAAAGGACCGTCAATTAAAATTTTATTTAATATATTAGGTTGTCAAGAATGAAATGGAGCACAAAAAATGCACACTCATAATTGAATCGATTTTTTTCCAATAAAAACTAAGATTTTAATATGATCTGTTAGTTTTTTTTCGAACTGAAATATGTGTTAAAACGAGGAAAAGATGCACCTTTCACACGAAAAACGAATTATGCCAAAACACAGCGTCTAAATGAAGTTATGTGCAATTGAAATAAATAACACACATGAACATTGCTCCGATTCATACTTGATTACCTAATATTAGGAGCGATGACATTGCTTTGTGAAATAAACCTAAATCAAATTTCCAAATAGGCGAGAGAAGTATTGTTTCCATCTTCCTATTGAGCTCAATTCAGACTTCGTGCCATAAATAATTTGCTGCTAAAAAAATTGGAGACTGAAATTATAAAGAAATTGAAATATCATGTAAAATCTCTTTGCAGCCTTCATTGCAATAAATTTAAATAATAAATAATCACTTATAATTCGTATAGAAAAATCTTTCATTAAAATTATTTTGTACATGGATTTCAGCTCTCCAATATATGTTTCAAATATTTTCTTACACTATTTGCTCAGTAATTTATTACTGATTTTTTTCCCCAAAATCCATCTTATAAGTTTTCTTGCAGAACATTTTAATTTTTGCATATTACAAATAACGATCTCAAAGAACTTTTCTGTTTATATTTTACATTGGGCTATATGCTTATTTTAGGTACTTTTCAAACTTGATGTCACAATGCGGTGAAGGGGAAAAGGACTTAACTTTCCCCTAAAGCTTTGGCGCTTTTGTCTACATTTGAAAAGATATACATCCTCCCCCCTTCATATAATAAGTCTCTGCCAAACTGTAACAATCGTTAAAGTATTCTCCATACATTTTTAATGTTGAACTTTTTAAAAATTATTTATAAATTAACGATCATTTTTTAATTGTTAAAAAATGAACAAAGTCATTCATTACTGAAATCAGGTTTTCCTTTTGATCAGTAATTCAATTCAAAGGCTGATTAAGAATTTGAATTAAACATTGTTTCATATTGCACAGAATTTATCACTGCCTTCACGGGATGAAATTTAAATAACCAAATGATTACTTTCAGGTCAAATAAAGTAACATCTCTTAAACTTTGCACGAAAAACACAAAACCGAATTCACGAAATGTGGATAAAAATTACGAATTCATAAAAATTTAAAATTTATGACTTACTCAGTAGAAAAAGTGGAATATGTGTAAAAAATTTTTTTAATTAGTTTTTTACATGCATCAGTTTCAGGAACAACTGCACAGATCTAAAAAAATGTCTTCCCAATATTCCATTAAACGATAGTTCATTGTTGTTTGCACAATATTCTAAACCTAAATATCAAACAAGAAACATTGGTAAAACAATATAAAAATTTATTTTTTTATACATATAATTTTTACAAAAATAATATCTTTCAAACACTGGCATTCTAGATATGTGCTGAAACAAATATGAATGATTTGTATTTTGCTTAAGTACAAATGAAACAAAGGCAGTATTTTTGTGTAGGAATTTACATCAGAAACAAATAACAGCAACAGCACTGAACATTTTTCATGTTTTATCAAAAAGTGGGACATTTATATTGGACGGCTTTGATAAATACAAATGCATAACAATCATTTCACGATCTATTCCTGCAATAACTACCCTGTTAATTCGATGTGTAATAGATATAATTTAACAGCAAAACTTGTTGCTTCTTTTCAGAATGATTCCAGATATTTTTTTGATTGATCTCTTATAAAAATAACATCTTTATGTGAAAGGCAACATTTGATATAAACGTATAGTGTTCCAATTTTATGCGTAAAAATAGCTTCGTACAGTTACAGTTTTTGAACCTTTTCAGATTAAATTCACGTATTTTAACATTTTTGATAACATTTAACAGATACGTATGAAAGCGATAGACAATAAGAAATGTAATATAACAGGAACACAATTATCAACAAGTTTGGGGAAAAACCGTAAAGGCACATTAATTTTATTCAGTATACATTCATATATTCTTATTCACTAATTTATAATGAATCGCTCGAAACAATCTTTTTCTATCTTTGTCACTTTTCTAAAATTTAAGTTTATTTAAAAAATAAAAAAACAGAAAATATATGTAAAGGTAAATATTTTCTGAAATAGAGTTTATAGTCCCTTGTATACTTTACATGACCACATTGCTAGAGACTAGATACATAATAAAAAAATGGAATGTATTCTGTTAACAATTTAATGTTATATATTTTTAAACATGTACATAAGATATTGAGAGTTCAGCAGGTTCTGTCAACAGTAACAATCTATTACATTTTCAAGAAAATACGTATAACTTGTACACATCCGTTGAGCAGTATATCATGTTGAAAAGTTTTTTTTCTTTTTCGTAATCTCGTCTTTAAAATATCTAATGAAATAAATTTAAACACTCTACTCTAACTTTATTTAATAATCCCCAGCTATAAAATGGGAAAAAAACCATTTAAATACTTTTGAGGTAATTCAGAGTTCGTGTCACCCAATAAACAATCTTTCAAATACATCTCTCTGAAACTCCATCAGTAATAATAATTAATAACTACTATACAAACTCAAATAAAACTTTTCGATGTAAAATATTTTATTTTTGTTAATATTAAACACATCATTTTTCCTGATTGACGTAATTTCAATGTTTCAAGGTTTTTAACATATTTTCAATGAGTTTTTTTTTATTTTTTAAATACAATATTTTCGGTCACTATTTTTAATTATAATTTCGAATTTTTCAAATAAAGCCATTGGATAAAAATAAAAATTAAACATTAAAAAAACTTAAAACTTAGAACAAAGTGTCCATACCGGTGTAAAATAAATAAATATTAAAAATGAACAAAAATTAATTTCACTTTATAATGCTCTAAATTAAAATTCTAATTAAGAGAATAAAATAAATTGCTTAAAATATGTTAAAGTAATCGAATTTAACAGCAAATAAATAAAATTTGAAAATAAGTTTTAAATGAATCAATTTAAAGATCGAATTTTATTTTTTAAGTATTTATAACTAATTAATTAAAAGACGTAAAATTTTAAGGAACTATCATCTAAAGAACAACATGTAATTTGTGCTTCCTAACCACATGCCAGCGATTTTATCGCCAAAGATTTATTGCTTGCCAGCGATGAATGGCCAAATATTTTGCAAGGGACATTTATTTTATCAATTTATCATTTTAAGGGAAATATGCTAAACATTAACAGGTATGAACAAAATTTTGTTTAAATTCGGCAATGGCCGCCACAACACTTGTATGTGTACGAATGTTCCAAATAGTTTGTTTAAAATAATTATTTTTCTTTAAATTATTTAAAATCCCATCCAAAAAATTCCAATTTTACAAGATTAAACAATCCAAAGCTGACATTTAGGACAAACGCACTGAACAGGGATACCTTGAGCATGTTGTGACTGAGAACGCTACGAGCATATAACATGAATAAATGTAAAAAGTGAGCAATCGATTCAACATACACTTGTTTGAGGGAAGGGGAAAGAATTAAGCTCATTTTTTTATCGGAACACACGCAACGACGATGCGTCCGTCATTGTTTATTTTTATAAAAAGAGTTCTCTTGGAAGACTCCTCCACTAGATGCAAAAACCGGGACAGTCCCACACATTCGAAAAAAGAACAAAATATCGAGTTAATGCTTCTTGACTGGTCTTTTCGATTTCTTCCTCTCGTGCACAATGCGGGAGGGGAGAGAATCGAATGAATAATAATAATGATACACATAAAAAAAGAACGATTCTTTTTTGCTTCGCCTCTTTCTGGTCCGTTCAGGAAATCCTTCGGTGTGGAATGGAAGTTGCACGAACTTCCGCCTCAGGACCGGAAGTCCGACCAAGTCGAACATGGCCGCCGGGGACAGGCATGTAACAGAAAAAAAAAGGTTTTTGAGGGGATTCGAAGAGTTTTGTGTGCTTGGCTGGCCGTCACAGGCCCTGGTCCGAAGATCCTGCCGCTGGACTTGCTGCTTCCTCCTCCACTCAGAGAAACAAAAAAAAGAAAAAAGAAAGAAAGCATAACCGTCCGATTCGAATTTCAATTTTTGTAAGTCTTCTGGCCCTCACAGCAACGGGACCTGTGAGGTTTCCTTTACGGCATATATCACAAGGAGCTCATCAGTCTTAGAACATGGAAGGAATGATTTTTTCATTTGGCAAAGAGAACACGATTCACCTAAAAAAGAGTAATGTTCATATTAGCATTTATTTTAGTTTGGTTTTACATAAAGAAATACGTTTAAAGAAAATAAAAACTCCTACAGAAAATTTATAGAAAAACCAACATATAGAAACACAGTTGGACCTCTATTTTACAAAGTTTCTAAATCCCCCAAAAAAGTTCATTATGTGGAAAATTAGTTAAGTAGAGATTCATTTGCCATATGTATTATGTTCTTGGTTCCAGAAAAAAGTTTGCAAAATAGAGATATTCGCAAAATAGAAGTCTGACTGTAATTTAATATTAACCAAATTAATTTCCGAATTATCTGCTCCTTGAAATGGTGCTAATAGTTCTTGAAAGAATAATAATTTATGTAGTGAAAGATTACTATTTTTAGAGATATTAAAGCATTTAAGAATATAATGTATAACTGTGTCAATAATTAGATTATTTAAAGTATAAGATTATTAGCAACACTGAAAACACAGATTATGAGCGCATATTTCTGAATAAGATACAGTACAGAACTCCGCTAATCTGACAAATAATAAATGACCTATAAACTGTACAGTTTAAATTACAGGCTCCTTCATAATTTCTACTGACTTACTCATACGTGCTTTATACATAAATCCCCAAATGAAAACGAGCTGACTTATCCTCACTACCGATAATGAAACAAAATCAGAGCTTTTAAAAATAATTTTGATTCCACTGTGATTGCAAACAAACGATTTCAATCCCATAAGAAGAAGGGAAATAAAAGTAGATATGAATGTGACTGAGATGACAATGACACAGATCGTTTGCGAGAAAAAGCTTAGTTTCACCTGAAGGTCAGTTGACAGAAGCTCAGCTTCAGGGCAGCGCAGAATCTGCGCCAGACACCACGGCAGGGTCAGAAAGTTGCTGTTTGATGAGCAGTGTCTGGACACTGTATTACTGGCCACAGCTTCTTTCATCAAACAGTACATTCGGAGCGTTACATTTCAACATTTTGAATACATTTGTGGCAGCATTAACTGAGGACGAAAACACCTACAGTTTCTTCCAACAAGATGGTGCAACTACCCACACATTGCGCCGAACCATGAATTCCATTTACACAATCTTCACTTCTGAGTTAGCAAAGGTCAGTCTGGTCTCAGCCCTAGCCGGCCATCTAATTCGTTGGTGTGCGATTATTTTTCGTTAAGAGCCCTCAAGTTTAAAGAGTATCGTAACAGCTTTCAATGCCTTCAAGAGCTGCAGCAAAATATTTCTGATGAGATTGCCGCAATTCCAGCATTTAATCTGCCTTCCGTAACTTGCTGACCAGGTCTCAAAGGTGTCGAGAGATGAAAGGTGGTGAATTTCGACATCCGCTATAATCAGGTTAGCGAACTATTTCCTTTTCTGGACCTTGTTTCTTTTTAACCTGGAACTCTGTTCTCCGCCCCCCCCGTTGGTTTGCAAAGAGAGTATAGTAAAATAATTGCACTGTATTACATTAAGAGTATATATATACATGTTCAACCCCAATCTTATAGAAATTATTTTTTTTATGTATAAGAGCTATCCTAAGTCAGCAATGTTTATAATACTGCAGCATCTATATATATATATATATATATATATATATATATATATATATATATATAATTTTAAATTCTACTATTTTTATAATTTTTAGTATGTCTTTTCTAAAATCTTACGTCTGGTTTATTTTTCACTAATGTTTTTTTGCTTCGGTTTTAGTGATGGCTCATTTCTCTATAGTAGGGAACTTACAGCTTCCTAATTAATTTTACTTTCATCACCTTCCCTCTCCCACTCTGCTGCAGCAAGGGGCACCAAAGACCATTTTTCAATCTTTAGTATAACGATTACTCATCGGGGCTTTCGCACACGTGTTTTTTTAAAACCTCTCCTCTCCGCCCCATAAAAGAAGCCTATGCACGTGATTGCATTGCTGTACATGTGCACTACAGAACTGTTAAATCTTCTAAATATATTTAGATCAAAATGAATAATTCGTTTCATTGTATATATTAGTGTCTATTAATAGTAGTTCATTTGATAAACCCTAGGCAAGAATCAGTTTACTCATCTATCAGAAAGAATAAGGAGAACTGTTTTTGGTTAATAATGATTTTACATATTTTTTGATAAAACAAAGTCTACATAATAAAACCTAATTAACAAAACAATTGTCCAATCTTTATACAGAGCAGGTCTTCTCAAATTTATTTTTCAATTTTATATTCTTATGTAAACAAGTGTTCCAGACAGATTAAAGCGTACTACTGAAAACTAGTAAACGATGTGAATCTACTTTTAAGCATTGGTGATAGAAGAGTAAACACAGAAAAGTAAAGCAAGATTTTAATTTTTAAAGATCTGTACGAAATCTTTATTTTACCGTGAAAAGTAACACTATTTGCTCAGAAGAATTTTATACTTTCTTTAAAACATTAAATCTTGATTCTAACACTCCAAAAGGAGTTGTCAACAGAAAGTAATGTTTTGGATCGGGATAATTTTTAAGAATCTATACCTCTGACAGCAATAGTTTGCGAAAGAAGCTTTGTGACTGCCCTCTATTTTTGAATATGATTAATACTCTCTGCATCCCTCTAGATCTTTACAATCGAAAAAAAAACCTTTAAATTATACTTTATAATTATTTTCGAAATTCGTTTTGTCGTCCAGAATTTCTTCTAATGCTGCCCCAGAGGCAAAGAGAAGGAGGGCGAAAAAAATAAGCAGCAATAATGGAAAGGGAGACGAAGCAAAGGCTCAGGGATTGAATAGGTGGTTATGGCTTGGAAGGTAAAGGTGCTTTCTACCTGCCCCAACAATGCCATCCACCACACTTGTCCTCCTGTACAAAGCATTTCCATCCCCCTTTTCGTAAAGAGGACCCAGTACTCGATACCCCTCCCCGGTGTCCATTGTACCCGGGGCCGCACCTTCCACTTTTTGCTGTTTATTTTACTTTATTCCTCTCTCCCTTCCACTAAGTCTTCAAAAGAAAGTTCATCCAAGCTTTGATTCTTCTCCTTTTTAAAAGAATCTTTTTTTAATATCTTCTTTTAACATTTTTTTTAAAACCTGAATCCTCTAGGTTACTAGAGGGAATCTTAAAAAGGAGCGGGGGGAGGGAGGGCTTTGGGTGTGTACTCACGCATGCGCATGTATGTCTCTAGAAAAACCTGTCCGCTTCCGGTCCGGCATTAGAAAAAAGAAAAGAAGAAAGAAAAAAACGAGAGAGAGAAAATGGAAACTTCCGCCAAGTGATCTTTCACGAAGGGTCTACTTCCACCTCAAAAATTCACCAAACACGAGTAATCGAGAGAAATTGTTCTGGAAATCTTTCCAAAGAGATGCTTCCAGGTTCACCCTGCAGTAGTCTAGATGGCAAACTCACTCCTTCAAATCTTGGAAGTTTGGAAGGGCGTGGTACTCAGTTTTTTCCACCAAAATGTGTCCGAAGGAACACGAGCGTTGGGGTTTTTCATGCTTTAATTTCCTTCTATCCCCCCTTCACAAGTAGCAGCCCTCCCCCTTTTCCAATATCGTCTGAAAACTTGATCCTGTCACCGAGGACAAAGGCATCATCAAGGAGGAGGCTGTCCTTTGTGGGAAGAGAATCCTACCCCTGCATGCATCCCAATTTAAAAAGAAGGGTAACACAAAGAGGAGGCTCCCCCCAAAGAAGAAGCGACTGGGTGACGAAAGAGTTTAATGAAAATTTAAAACCTCTAAGAGGAAAGGAAAATCCTCCAAGGGGGTATGATGGACCACGTCACGCTCTTCCGAAGGGGAGGATTAAGAAGGAAAAATGGTCTTCATTGAAACATAAAGGGGCGACACCAACCAGGTAAGCAAAAGGGTAAGTTACGCGGAAGTTTCCGAGGGCAAGAGATAGCTCGTAAACTAATCTGGATCATCCGCCATTGATGCCAAACGCTCCGAGAAGAGATTAGCGTCTTCTTGCTCATTCAATACTGAATTATGAAGATCCTTTGCCCATTATCTGTTCGCGGACTTTATGTGAGAGCCCACAGTCGGGTCTTGTCTCATGCTCAAAGTGCCCATTATGCCGTGTTCTGTCCTCCCCTTCATGTATCCCCAACCCCTTTTGTTTCACTTCGACACCATCCTCGGGTCAGTAGAGGTTATTCAATTCGGAGACGCCCACAGGACACGAAGCATGGCGACAATACTTTGGCATAACACCAGCAAACCTTCTGGTTTATAAAAAAGACAGCGTTTTTTAAGATATTGCTATCTGAAAAACAAGATTAAAAGCTCTCGATTGTCTTTTCTTGGAGACCCCCTTCATGCTGTTTCATTTTGAACTTGCCAATTTTAAGTAACCTTCAAATAAATCTGAAATTTTACTGAGATCGTTAATCCTAGGAGTGATATCAATGGTAACCAACTCTTTTAAATGGCAATCTAAATAATAGTGACCTATCGAAATTAACCAATTTATATTGCCTCACAATAAGAATATTGCCTCCTAATCAAATTATTATTATTTTTTTTTCATTTTAAAAATAATTTTTCAAAGCTAGCGTATCAAACATTTCCCATTCCGAGACTGGGGTCAGTGGAATCAGGAAGAAATAAGCAGCCGGAAACTTTCAATAAACGGTTTCAATCTCAGGGGAGGGGACGTCCTTTAAATACTAATAAAACAGTCTTCTCACAGTCACATAATTCATGTATGAGGCAATGAATGGCTTCGGGAATTAAAGTCGTTAACAATTGGGATTTCATTTCGATAAATTACTCTTCTACTTTTAAAAGCGAACTTTTGATGAAAAAAATATTTGATAAAATATATCAACACTCCAGGTTAAATATGCATGGAAATCATCACCATTATAAAGAGATTTTCATGTTGTTTTGGACACATATTTTAAAATATAGTAGTAGGATTTGGATATATATTTTAAGATAGTAGCTTTTTATAGTGATTTTAAAAAATAGAACATTTGTTTTAAGTTTGGAAATAAATCGTCTCGTAGAATTTTGTCCCTTGTACATATTTCTAATGGAGCTGAATGCGTTTCGAAAACTACACGAAAGTAAAATGATGAAACTCTCATACACATTTTCCTCCTCAAAAAATTCATAATTTTTTTTCTTAAGTCTTTCATAACCTTAAAATGGACTCTCAGAATGTTATTTCTAGTTAGATAATCAACTCCGAAAAAAAATATTGCTTACAACTTTAAGCAAATTAAAGACAACAGTTACATCAATTAAGAGGGAAATAAAAATAATTAATAGATTATATATATATATATATATATATATATATATATAAATTCGAAGTTAAATCCCTTAAAAATTAAAAATTATCACTGTCAGTATTATCCGCTTGCAATGTTTTTTTTAAATATTTTAATTGCACAGCTTCCTTGTTTTTTTAAAAATACTTTACAATGAAATATCAAAACAAAAACTTGCACGAATATTAAGCAAACCTCAATTAAAGAATTTAAAGAATAGAAAATGTAATTACCGATGGAAGAAATCCAAAAAAAAAATAAATAAATAAAGTAGAAAAAAAATTTGGAACACTTTCGTTTTTAAAAAAAATTAGGCATTTATTTGTAATCTACGTGAGCTAACGTTGTATTTTGAAAGATTTACTATGTAGCTTTAAGCGAGAAAGTTCCTCTCTTAAAGTTTAAATGCCCAACTCATTCAAATTATATTCCAAATAACAATTTGTTACTTAACTATTTGAAACAAGATGATTTAGTTTAAAAAACTTGAGAGAATACTAATGGAGAGATAAGCCCCGAAGCGCAGATATCTTTCCGAAATGAATTCTAAGCCAAAGAGTTCATGAATAATGCTAATTAAAGTGGCGCGTGTCATTTCGAAGATCAAAACAAGAAATCAGAATAATTGCTCATTCAAGAAAGCATAAAATTAAAAGTATCCGCGGAATTTTTTTTAGATTTATCTACCTGCAGCAGGTGTTACTGTTTAGAAAAAAATCCTGTATTTAAAGAATAAATAAATAAATAATACCAAAACCTTGAAACACATTATTAAACGGAATAGATAATTAGAATAGTCATTGAAACTCATGAGATCTAGCTTACGTAAAATAAAAATTGGTAATTACCAATTATTCTATAAATGTGCTCTTCCGATCCTATACATTATACTTCAAATAAAAAAATACCTTTTTACCCAGAATGTCGGAAAACCAGTTCAATTTGTAAACTCTTTCACAACAAAATTATTCTTAGCTAAACCAAAAAATAATATTAAGAAAATAACTGTATGACTTGAAATTCTTGCTTATAATGCTAATTTCATTAGCAAAATGTAATTTAAACTTTAAATTAGTTGATTAATTTGACAGAAAACATTAGATTTTTATTAAATTGCTTGGCATTTATGTACCACTGCAAGATACACTCTGTCGCAAAGAAAATATATGCACCCAGAAGAAATCAAGCTACAATCACGAAACTCGGCAAGAATGTAGTCTGGTAAGAGATATGCAAATGATTAAAATTTCGAAGCCAATGAGACAAGGCTAAGTGTGCTATGCGCATATTAGTTGCGCAACTGGGAGAGTTTAAAAGCATGAGTACGAGCGCCGTACGGCTATCCAAACGAATCTGATGACTTTGATAGACGATATTGAGACTTAGGATGCCTCTAAGACGTAACCGACGGCAGTACGAGCAGCTGACGGACTTTGATAGGGGCCGTATAATAGGCCTCAGAGAAGCAGGTTGGTCGAATAGACGTATCGGCCGCCACCTCGGTCGGAGCGATATGGTAGTTGCTCGGTGTTGGCAACAGTGGATCACAGAAGGTAGAGTGTACCGTCGCGGAGGGTCAGGACGTCCCAGGAACACAAATGATCGCGAGGATCGTGCAATCAGAAGAGTGGCCACTTCGGCACCAACAACGTCGCTAGCATCGATTCAACGCCACTTACCTCCTTCCAGACATCCAGTGCCTTCAAGAGAAACCATAAGGAGACGACTGACCGAAGTTGGCTTGAGGAGCCGACGTCCGCTAAGACGCTTACCACTGACCCCACATCATAGGCAGTGTCGACTGGATTTTTGCCGACCTCGGGCAACTTGGAGTGTGACAGACTGGAGACGTGTCATCTTCAGTGATGAATCCCGATTCAGTCTCAGTGCTGATGACCACCGCACACGTGTCTGGAGGCGCACCGGCCAGCGGTTCGATCCGGCATTTATTGTCGAGCGGCATACAGCAATTTCACAAGGTGTGACAGTGTGGGGAGCAATTTCTTGGGACACACGATCATCTTTAGTGGTCCTTCAAGGCACTTTGACAGCTCGCAGATACGTGGACGATATTTTAACGCCGATTGTGCTACCCATGCTATCAAGTCACCCAGGTGCCATTTATCAACAGGATAATGCTCATCCACATACTGCGCGACTCTCCCAACAATGTCTTAATGGATATGACGTCCTACCATGGCCTTCCAGGTCACCAGATCTTTCGCCAATAGAGCATGTCTGGGGCGCGCTGGGAAGACAACTGCAGCCGTCCCGAGATACAGGAGAATTAACTGCGCAGATGCAAAGACTATGGCAGGATCTTCCACAGGGGGTCATAAGTGATCTAATTGAATCGATGCCACGCCGAATTTCGGCTTGTATAGCTGCCAGAGGTGGCTTTACTACTTACTGATTTTTAACCTTTTGCAAGCTGTAACCGCTTAATAAAATGATATTTTGTTCTGAATTTTTAATCATTTGTTTATTTTCATATACACTACATGCATACCAAATTTCGTGAATGTAGCTCAATTTCTTCTGGGTGCATATATTTTTTTGCGACAGAGTGTATTTTATATGTTTTATTATTTTTCGCAAACTTTAAAAACATTTATGTTTCACTATTAAATTCAAAATCATTTTTAATTTACCACCATTGTCACCAAAACGTTTCCATATAAATTTTTTAAGCAAAATGACTAAAAATAATGTTAAATGAATAAGAAATACGTGTATATATATATATATATATATATATATACATTAACATCAACATTATAAATATTTTTAACCTTTACTGGAAAAAGGCTTGCGTGAAATTAAATTTGGCGGAGAAGTGTTCCATATTAGATCAAATTGTTTTGATTACAGAATTTCTTTCGACTTTTTTAAGGATACACAACTCATATCTCCTTATTTCTATCTACCTGTTTATAACTTATCCTAATTTGAATTTCATTTGTTCGCCCATTTACGGAAAAGGATCACGCATGCCCATTTTGACATGAAGCGAGGGGTGGGGGCTCACCGTGACCTCATTGTGGAGTGGAAGGGGGTCGAATCCTTGGGGTCGGGCTGCTCCACACCCAAAAAAGATCCACCTTGTTCTGATCACTCAGGAGTCGGAAACCATTTTTTTGTTATCATTCCCAGGGAGAGGGAAGGCAACAGACGCAGGGGGTTGATGAAATTCCAGAACCCTTTTAAGGGAACTAGTTTCCCGAAATATTCAACTCTCGTTGAAAAGCTCTAAATTGTCA
This sequence comes from Trichonephila clavipes, assembly GCA_019973935.1. Taxonomy (NCBI): domain Eukaryota; kingdom Metazoa; phylum Arthropoda; class Arachnida; order Araneae; family Nephilidae; genus Trichonephila; species Trichonephila clavipes. The sequence continues at coordinate 42,823 of BMAU01021203.1, forward strand.
ACTGGCTATCATTTCCCTATAAAAGATTTTTTTTTAATTTCCCTTTTTGAATTATGTAGCAAAAGAGCTTCGAAAGTATCATTGGCATTGCATAGAATGCGTGATTGTGAAAAGGGAGTTCATTAGCGGACATTCTTATATATATATATATATATATATATATATATATATATATATATATATATATAAATAACTTTTTGGAAAATAATTTTTATATATAATATAAATAATAAATAACTTTTGGGAAATTTTTTCTCTAGGCACTACATGCCATTAAAGTAATTTAGTCTGCTTTAGTGTAATTTCAATTGAACAAAACTTGACTTAAATTATTTTTCTCTCCATCTGTTATAATAGGCGACCCATTTAATGTTAATAACTATCAAAGCTGTAAAAAAATAATAAAATAAAAGGAACATTCAATTATTTGAAATTATATTTAATAACCTATTATTGAGTCACGAGTATTTGAGAAACATATCTTGTGACACATAAAATGTAAATAATAAATGATACTTTTTTTTCATCTTGACTACCTATTTCTGCAAAAAATTAACTTTATAGCGGTAGAACCATTCGTCGACAGCTACTTGATACATTCTCTAATATATTACGAAAAAAAAATATTAGAAAACAAAAGTAGAGTTGTGTATTCACACAAATGTAATAAATAATGGAATTCTGGGGAAGAAGGGAGAAAGAAAAATTAATTGAAACTCCAAAGTGTCAAAGTTTGCTCGTGAGCATCCAGCCTCCTAAACCTATTCTTAAAAGGAAATATTTTAATTCTAAACAACGTTATTGAACTAAACTCATCCTTAGACCCAGAAATTTCATCGAGAAAAACTTATAAATATCAACAACGAAAAACATTTAAAAAAATCTCAAAGTCAAAATAATGTTAAAATGTATGAAATCGTGCTGGCGAATTAAAACAAAAGAATAAGATGTTGACAATAAAAGGCTTTTCCTTGTTACAGAAGAAGTCTTTTAACCTTCTGAAATGACCTAACGAAAAAATAAGTTCTACTATAAACTGCTTTTGTATTAAGTGAACTGAAAAAGAAAATATTGTAGAAAACAGTTCTCTTATTCCTCTATTGAAAATGATGGATGGCTTAAAAAGAAAGGGAAAAGATGTTTTTGAAAGAAAATATTTTTTAGTAACAAATGAAGTTTATAACAGCAACCGCTCTTACTTCTCGAATGAAAAGTTATTTAGTAGTATTTAGGGACGCGAAACTAAAGATGGAAAAAAGCTAGGTACCTTTTATTTATATATTTTTCTATTTTTAAAAAGATACAGAATAATCTCTTTTTATATATACGGACGCATAAAAAATGAAATGTTTCTACTTTTTCTCCGTTTCTACTACATCAATAATTTTAAATAATGTGAGTTGCTTAAAATCCTTTTCATAAACTTTTCATAGTACAAAGCTTTTTATAAATGCTCCAATCTTTATATATATATAACCTCAATTTTAATCTAAACATTTCAAATCAATTTGTTCAAGGTTTATAGAAAATGGTTTCTTGCACTTTGATTTATGTCGGCGGCATGAAACTAATTGAAGGCGTGCGCACATTTTTATCCTAACACACACAGGCACAAATATTGGGAGAAAAGAGGAGAGATCAATCTCAATTTCCATCCAACTTTCAGTTTATTAAGTTTTATTATTTGTTATTCATTTAAGTTTTTTTTTTTTTTTTTTATTAAGATGTATTGTAATTGCTATTTTCTAAGATTTATTGTAATAACGAGATACGCAATAACACTTAATGATGTTTTGTTGTTACCGAAGAGATCAATAGCTGTAAAAGTTCGAGTTCTATTAACGCCGTACTACAAGGCAACACGAAGGCTATTGGTGACGGACCTTTTCATTTCGGACCTCGGTCAAGTGACGAGAACGAAATCTGGACTGGCACCTCCCTCTCTGAACCACTACACCACGTCGACGGGAGGATGTTTGATCCTCCAAAGATTTAGCGCCCTCTTAACAGCTGGTCTTCAGTGCCACCAGGACAAGAACCCGTGACACCCGGCCACGAGAGCTTGAGACTATAACTCCTAGGCTACCATAGTTAAAATGAAAATGTTTATCGAAAGACCTCAGCAGCGAGAAAAGCGAGATCAATGTCATCCTGGTTCGTTGATCACGATTGATGCTGTGTAATGTCAGATGCGAACCGATTTATAAGAAAGTAGAACTTGATCGCAACACACGAAGAACAGTTTTTAAATCCACTCCCACGAGGGTTAAAATTCAACAGTCTTTATTATCCCACGCAGCAATCTTGAGTGAGATTTGAACCACGTCTTTTCAGAAATTAAGATAAGTATCTGCGGAGATTTGAGAAAGACAGTGGAGAAACGCTTTGATTAATCTCTACATGCTCCTCATTTCATCTCCCAAGATATTTTGAAGCTTCCGTATTAAATTGAATTTTTTCGTTGATCTACTGTGACTATAAGACCTCAAAGTGGTATGCTGAGCAGGGTATCAGATCAAGTATACATCTCGTCAATGGACCGAGATTCAAAACTACGAGATCTGTCACCTATATACAGCCGATACCAATATTTTCTAGAGTGAAATCAATACATCAATCAAGGAAGAATCACAAAGGAGGAAAACTTTTGGTTTAAAGTAATGCCATTCTAAAATGTCGATGTTTCCAAATTTTTCTCACTTCGTGATTATACGAAAAACTATTTTTATTAATTTGACAGAGAATAGAGTAGGTATATAAGATTTACCTATCTAGATATTTTGTGCGTACTGCTTTTTTGTTGTGTTTTTATACAGAAAGTTGATTTCTATTTTTTCTCTTATAGATCAAGTTTCACAAGAGTAATATAATAAAGAAGTTTTTTTGAGCAAATGTCTCATTTTAGTGGCACGCACAGGACTTTCTCAAGGGATGGGGAAAGAGAGCGTAGATGGTTCATTCTTGTATTATGCCCCAAAACGCCACCAAACATATTCTTTTGATTTTGTCAAATGTTAGGAACGAAAAACAGTGAAACATAAATTATTGAATAAATAATCCGCGTTAATTAATAAAATAAATTATTAATAACGAATTCGAAATTAAATTTTACGAACCAAAATTTAGGATTATAATCAATCTAAACAAATCAAGAGCTTTAGGTGGATTCAGACCCACACATGGACCTCCCCCGTTGTGTGCTCCACTGTCTCATTTCTCCAACTTTCTCAGCACACCACGTAAGGACTTGGACGCTCGAGTTCAACATTCCTTCCCCCTCCCTCCATTAGTAAAGAGTTTTTTTGATAAAATTAGAACACGAACTCAAACAAAAGTAAAAAAGATCTTTCACTTAAGCCTCGCAACTACTGGGCAACTTTGTTTCTCGTAAATATATTGAATAATATTTCATGCATATTAAATAATCCAAAACGAAAAAAATAATTACGCAAAATATTAATTCCAACTGTTCCGACTGTGAAGTTACTAATTTATTTTGATTTCAGAGACATTAAATAATAAATAAATATATAATTTTTCTTAGTTATTCAATAATCAGACAGAGAACAAGGGGAAAAAAAGGTTTTTTAAATTTCTCCCATTATTCACAGTTTACACAAATGTTTCCAAGAAAGGAAAAAAAAAAATTTTTAGTGCATTTCCTTCATTACGTGTTCTTTGAGGTGCTGTTTTGTAATGTGAAGTAGCGATAAAAACGCGATAAGATTTCGAGAAAAATAAACTCCAGTCGGAGAGTGAAAGAAAAAGACGAAAGCAATTGACACTTAAGCCTTGCGATATCAATTCCAGAGAGATATTCGGCATGTGAATTGATGCTTACTGACGAAACACAAGTTTTCTCCTAAGTGTCTGCGATTTTTTTTTAAACAGAAATTATAATAATAATAAAAAAGTCAACCTAATTCCTTTAAGAAATTTTTCATGGAAAATGTATTCTTAAACACGATTTTTTGGAAGTGTTGAACAATGGTGAGCGCAAATGGGGCTTTTAACTTAGTTTATACAAAATATTTCAAAATCACTAAAAAAAAAAGGAAAGGAAAGCTTCAAAGCATAATCAATGGGGAACCAAACCTACTACTGCACAACGCAATCGGGAGTTACGGAGTGTCTAAATAGCTTTTAAGAGTCCTTAAAGAAGTCCAGGCTTCGCATTAGTAAAAAAAAGAAAGTTTGAATATCCGTGGGATCGTTAAATTTTTCTATGTTGTGTGATGAAGTACGCGAGGAATCGATTTCGTGAATGTATAATTTTGCGTTTCTCCTTCGCAGTGTAATCAGTGCATCAGTTAAGAAAAATGTTTAACCTCCTGGAGTTCACGAAAGTTGATACGCCGAGCCTTCTGGGGCGAAACAAGAGAGTAAAACACGCAATTATCAGTCGGCTCACGAATTCACACAGTTTCTCTAGAACATTAAATAAGGGGAAATGTAGCAAGACTTTGCAATTTATTTGGGGAGCAAAATGGACTTGATAAAATGGATTAAAAACCCATTAACAATTCGAATTGAGTTGTAATGGAAATTTTGTTTTGCATTCTTATTACCATAAAGTGGGAACCCTTCTAGATTAAGCTTATTTTTGTTACAATGGAACCGATTTCGATGGTTGACAAAATTATCTCCACATTCCGAAGGAGCAGCAATATCAGTGTTTATTTCAATAAGTTAAAATGAAATAAGGCTTTATATATATATATATGGATATAAATGTTGTTAGAAAGGAGTCAATATTAGCATCAAATCAGAAAAAGGTAGATATTTATAATTATGAGAAGATTCAGATTCATTTGTGAGCTCTAATTGATATATACGTGATTAGGTGCATTTAGGATCAAATTAGGTGTATTTCGTTTTAATTTTAAATCGCATTTAGTAGACTGGGATATTAAAGAGGCAGCAATTTACTGTTGATACATAAAGGCCCAGATTTTTTTTATTGAAATATATTTTGCATGCAGTTTTATTTAAATTGAAGCAAACATTTGTGTAGCCTGAACGTAATTAGGTAAAAATCCTTCGTAGGATATTTCAATAAAGAAGCTCACTAATACAGTTAAAATATTTCAAGTTTTTAAATATTCATCTAATTTTCCTTCAGAAGTCGACATTTATGTTTCTTTTAAGTCCTAAAATAAAATTATATTTTTATTCCAGTCTTTATAAAATAAACACATTAAAGTTTATTTTACTATAAATTAAATACAAATTTAAAGCATTTTGTAATTTAGTTTATTCTTTCAAAACATTTGAACAGAAGATTGGTAACTTTATTCATGTATTTATTTCTTTATTCTAAAACTTTATTGGATTGGATCATTACAATTAGTTCACTTAATTTTAACTCAAATTTGAGATTATTCTGAGCGCCTTACACTACTCATTGGCCAGAAAGTTGCTCTATTCTAGAAAAAGGCCGCGTATTCAAACCAAAATAAAAATAATTTTAAGTATATTAATAAATTTATCACATTATATATTTTATTTTAGAAACATTTTTCAATAGCTTAAATAATTCAGAATGTAGTCTTACAGGATATGAATTAAAAATGAATAGATAATCATATTAAAGGAAGAATAAAGGATAAAGTGACCAGCAGTTGGACAGTTAAAAAAAAGACAGGGAAGTGGTAGAAAGCACTGTAGGGAACAGATATAGTACCTTGCTTTGTTAATAGATTCTGAAAACAATTACATTTTCTAATGTTTTCAATTGAGGAGTGATCTCCAAAATTAGGCTGTTGTGTAGAATTACTTTTGAAATATCATTGAGCCACTTATTTTGAATTAGTTACACACCACCTAATTTCGTATTTAGAAATATGTTTGAAACCTCAACAGCTTTGGAAATTATTCAACAGTTGGAACAATAAACGTTTTTTACGTGTTTTAAATGTTAGTAGAGCATTCTCAAAATCCTTTCTGTATCACTGTGTATTGAAAAAAAATTCGATTCTAACAAAAAGGCAATAGAATTTATATTTAAAATGATCCATTCTGTTGACAGGACATCATTGGATTTAAAAGCGAGAAAAATTTCCCTTTAAGATTAAAGATGAGGTGCGCTCCACAAACATTATTTTAAAGTAGCTTAAAATCCCAAACAATGTCCATCCTTTCACAGTTGGGCTTTGAATAAATTAATATTATACTCAATCTTTTCTATAACTCGCTCTATTATTTCAAACAAACCTTGCTCTCATGGAGGACGTATGCTTCAAAGTGAGAAGAAGACACGCTGAGTGGGCCGCATGGTGGCAGGTATCTAAATTGAAACGCTCCACCTTCTGTTTACTGCATCCCAACGAAGTTCCCTCAAAGTTGGAGCGGTTTCCAGTTAACACGAGCACGAAAACTAGCTACTTTGTATCCTTACGAGTCTCCCGAAAGAAAAGACTACTCGGAGGAAAAATAAAAAAAAATCGAATCGATTAACTTTACTATTAGTTAAACTTTATTTTAACTCCTATAGCGATGTCTCTGTCGTGAGTAATAAAACAAGAGAGTCAAAAGTTCAAGACTAAAAAAGAAAACAAAAGATTTATCTGCTTAGGATGTGTGTAATTATAAGAAAAGAAAAATTAATGCAATATATATCTGTTGTAAAAGAGAGAGAGAGAGAGAGAAAGATAGAAATCTCTTTTTTTTACCCCATATTTAATATTCATCAGTCATTTTTGAAATATCCCGGGCACAAGTACAAAAAATGGATAGCTCAGTGCGAACACCTCCTCACACACATACAAATATTTTCACTTAAATAAATAGGAAACGCTTGTTTGTTTGGCACGAAGACTTCCAACTATATTGCAATGTTTCCAAGTCATTAACATTCCAAATTTATATTCTAAAGTTGCGCTCACTATTCTCTCTCTCTCTCTCTTTCTCTCGGTTAATCAATCATAAAGTAGTCAAACTTTCTGAATCTCGATGACATTTCCTTTAATACGTGATTCATTTAGAATTCTTATTTTACATATAAATGCTTATCTTAAACCAAAAAGTTTTTTTTTTCACTTGATTTGAATTCGAGAACTTTCTAGGAAAAACTCTAAACTATTGTAATACACAAAGGAAAAAAAATTGCTTAATTTTTTGAATTTAACCTTATGCATTTATAAAACTAACTTTATATGATTATATGCATTCAGGTCTCTTCTGAGAATTGCAGTTTTTTAAACATTGAGTTATTTTTTAATATAATTTAGTTATTTTTAGGGGTTGAATCCTTATTATCTATGCTCAACCATTTTCGGCCACTACAGATATTTATTCATATATTGAATTCGTGCACATTTATTTTTAAAATATATAAAGATTTTTAAAATGTATGTATTGTGTGAAATTTCTAAGCTATTTGCCATTTTAAGGACCACCGTTTAAAAATATTTCAAACAGGCTGTCAGAAGAATTATTATTTCAAAGTAAGTTCACACGAGTAGGACAGTTAAATTAAAATGAGCATCAATGAAATTACTTTAAAAAAGTATACTTTTTTTCTATTGGATATTGAAGTAGAAAGTAAATCACTAGAGCTTAAAACTGTTGTTCTATTATTCCTGTAAAATGAATTTATTTCTAAGAACGAAATTATATATTTTTCTCGTGGACTGTTTACTAATTAGTTTACTTAAGCTCGTATCTCTAAAAACGACATAAAAAGAAGTCAATCTGGAAAATTAAAAATCTTTTGTGGAAAAATCGTGTATTTTGAGGGAGCTTTTTAAAAGAATTTAAGAATATGGCAACGTTTCATATTAGAGAAATTTCTAGCAACAGTCAGTCCTGGAGTAAGTAACATGATAGCGAAAACTAAGAGCAAGAGAAGAAATTCTCATAAAGATCTCACCTGATGTTAGGAAAGCCAATTGGTGAAATCAAGCAGTTCCTCGTCTTCGGGGCTGAGACTGTCGTAGGGCGAGCTGGCATCACTGCCCAAGGAAGGGTCCGGAGATCCGCCCAAAGGCAAAAGCCCCGGCATTTCAAAAGGGGCGCTGTTCTCATCGTCCATCGTCGTCCCCTCTTCGTCATTTAACAACTGCTGCAGCTGTTTGATGTATTGGACTGCGGAGCGCAACGTTTCAACCTTGCTCATTTTCTTGCTTTTGGCACCATTGGGCACGTGTTGACGCAGAGTGGCAAACCCCAGGTTCACCTGGCGTACTCTGTTGCGCTCTCTCTCGTTTCGTCGCGCCACTGCAGGGGCGGCAGCCCCTTGGCCTCGCCGCTTGGCTGTCGTCGAATGAGAGCGCTTGGGAGCAATCTTGGCCCCTGCCGGCCGTACACTTGAAGGGGTGGATGTAGATGTTGTGGTCGTCTGCGAGGTCGTCGTCAAAAGGTACGTTGTCGAAGTGGAACCCAGACTCAGTGGGGTCATGTGACTGGGGTCCAGAGTGCCCCCGAGTAATGTGAGGGACGTCATAGTTTAAAGGAAAACACTGCGGTAGATGTATCAGGGGTGATAACTCATCTCCATCAAGAATGTCCAACAAAGTTTTAGCACAGTAAAAAGTGTTCGAAATGTCCTCCCACTGGAAATATATCGATTAAAGCATCTTCTAAAAATATTTTAACTTTTTTATATTGTTCTTCAAATATATGTGAGATAGGCACTTGTCCATCCAAAATTAATAAATGAATTTAATCTTCACTCAACGGTGGAATTATCAAGCGAATTTCAATGCCAACCAACAAAAATTAAAAAGTTCCAGTCAGAAAAATAGCGCGTGTTAAAATCAAAGTAATATCCGATTCGATTGTGAGACAAGTTGAAGGGATGCTCACGCTATCAGGACAAGAGAAGTCGCGGCGAGAGTTGAGATAAAAGAGAGCAAAGTGCGCGTCCCATTCCTTCCCAAGCGGGGCTCCGACTGAAAGTCCCGATCGGGACAACCCACCGTTAAAAAGCGAACCGAGCTCTCATGAATATGTGGCCCCTCCCCTAGCTTTGTTGCTCGTGCCAACACAGTCCCTGTCGCGTGGCTCGCTTGCCTTCCCCCCTCCTTCTTCCGCTCTCCTCTCTTCTTTTCTTTCTTTTATTTTTTTCCCTCCATCTCTCCCTCCTACCGAAAGAACGTTTCGTTCCTTTTTTCTTTTTTTGTTTATTTTTTTTTTTTTCCTGCGTGTCGTCGGCCAACCTTGGAGCTGGATTGGCAAGAACGTAAAAGAAGGAATGGAACAGATGGGGAGGTGGAGATGAAGAAAGAAAAAAAGAAGAAAAAATTTGTTTAAAAGAGAACCAAACGATAAGGACTTCGTTCCGTAAAGAAGAAAAAAGGTAAGAAGGGGATGGTAGGGTAAAAACGGAGGAAAAAGGAGATGGATTGATTTATTTTTTGTTGATTGTTTTCCTCCTTTTTTTCTTTTTCTTGAGGAGGGTCGTAGCAAAGGAGGAAATGATAACGGGATGCAGGGCCCGCGGGCTCTCCGCAGTGATTAAGTTCTTTTCAGTGTTCCGTCGGAAGGAATACCTGGACACCCAACGTTCGTTTAACGAACGTTTTCTGAAGTAGTGCTTCTTTTTAAAGGAACATCGTAGAATATTATGTGAATTCTTCATGGCAGAATGTATCCAGACTTATGAAAAATTTATACACACATATTGTTAGCTACGAGGAATGGGGTAGGGGAGGGGGGTTGTAGCACTCCTACCAAGAGCTAAAAGAAATTTTAAGCAGATCACTTGCAATGCAATAAAAATATTTTATGCATTTTTTTTAGAAAAATTTAATATTAGAAATCTCATAGTAAACATATGTTTCACCTTGAAAATGAACAAGGAAATGTGAAATTAATTTTAATGTATAAGATGTAGCGGGAATCGTGAAAAATTTATTGCAACCTCGTTGAATTGGATTAATAAACCGAATCTTTATTCGAATAGCACCAAGAACACGGAAATACATCAACACATTTTCGAAGTAATGACCAAAAAAAATTTTTTTTTATGGCTCTATATTTGTGACACATCTGACCATCAGTTGTAGCTCGTGTGGCCTCGATTAGTAATACTAAGTGATTTTGCGTGAGTAAGTTATTCGAGGGAAGAATCAACGCGCTTAATTTAAAACTTTTCATTAAATTAAAAATAATTTACACTGAAAATTAATTGAAAAAAATATTTCAAATGAAGACATTGCATTTGTTTTAGGTAATGTATTCTAATGGTTTTATAAAAAATTGTGGTACTTCCGTATTAACCCAAAGTCAATGTTTTATCGCCAAACATCTTACAAGTTCCAACTATCTATTGGATGTATCCTAAGGACAATTGCTGAGCAGCTCAAACAAAAACTTGTTAACCAAAGGTCGCTAATAGTATGGGATTAAAACGCGAGTACCCTATTTATTGTGTGCCATATCAGATACATACGCATTGACATTGTATCTTAACACACCTCTAACACATTTTTCATCCTCTCCTTTTCAGATCAGAAAGGTGGATAGATTTAAATGAAAAAATCATCACACGGTTTCCATAGTTACGCCCTGAAGCGCCAGAAGCAAATGGATGTAATAAAATACCAAAAGCGTTCAAAATTAAATTATTGTATAGATTTTGATGGATAGAATCTAATTAAAGTACCTTATTTTTTTAAAAAAAATACAACTCTTTTTACCTTTCATTGGATTCTGTTTTACCTAAAATGTTGCCATAAAGATCACAATTCAGAATGCTTTACAAGTAGAAAAGTGTACAATTGTTTTTAATAAAATCACACTTTGGTTTCATTGGCGATTAAAATATATTTAATCAACAAAAGTGTCCTTACTAGTCAAACCACACACACAATTCAATATATATATATATATATATATATATATATATACTCATGTCCATAAATTAAGGATAATTCAGAATCACACAGAAATTGAACTCTAAAATAAAAATTTCACCTGTGTGTGTGTGTGTGTGTGTTGTACAATTATCACACACATCTTGAAGAATATACAAATTACAGGAAACCACCAGATGGCGCGGATAGTACGTCACAATGACGAGAGTGTAAGAGAGGGGTATATAAGGAATGGTGACAAAGAAGTAAAATTGCTCTCACGAATTTCACAGAAAATGAGAGGCAAAATAATGACTTTGACGAAGACGATGAAATAGTAAATAGCACCGTCAACTCCTTCCTATCTCCCCCTCCCCGTCCCACCGCTGAAACGACTTACCCCTCTGAGATTATTTCATATATTAAAAGTTCTAATGCTAAAAAGCGCCAGGTAAAGATGGCATCTCTAATCGCATGACAAAAAACTTTACGCTCAAAGCAATTCTGATTTTAACCATACTAATCAATAAAATTCTCACGCATAATTACTTTCCTAAAACCTGGAAAGAGACCATATATAATTTTTCCCATTCTTAAACCAGGTAAAAGCAAAAATAATCCTTCTAGTTACAGGCCAATTTCCCTTCTTTCTACCTTAAGTAAGATCACCGAATCAATTATTTTAACTAGACTCATCTATATTAACAATATCATAAACTCTAATCAATATGGATTTACTAATAAACTATCCACTCTTCACCCACTGCTCAATTTAACTGAAGCAATCTCAGAGGGATTTCAAAGAAAAAAGAGCACCGGCGCAGTATTTCTGGATATCCAGAAAGCCTTCGACCGCGTGTGGCTTACCGGATTAACTTACAAGCTTATAACGTACAACATTCCCTCGCCCCTTATTTGCCTACTCCACTCGTACAACTCCGATCGCTCCTATCAGGTTCGAGTCAAGGATACGCTTTCTAACACAAAAAATATATGCTGCGGAGTAGCCCAGGGTAGTCTCCTTGGGCCTCTACTTTTTAACTTATACATCAATGACATTCCAAACTACACACTTACCAAACTCAACATGTTCGCAGACGACACAGCCGTGCACACAACATACAAAAGAATCTCAGCTCAGTCACATATGCACTTAATAAACATCTTAAATTACTCGAGAAATACTACGACCAGTGGAAAATCAGCATTAATGTTGAAAAATCCACCGCTGTAATATTCACTAAAAAACGTAAATTACCACCACCACCCACTATGTACAACACAACAATTCCATGGTCTCAAAGCACAAAATACCTCGGTATCATATTTGATAAAAATCTCACTTGGAGAACACACATTCAACACACGCGAAATAAATTCCGGAAAATAATGTTTAAATTATTCCCCCTAATTGGCCGGAATTCAGAATTATCTAGAGACAATAAAGTGCTTCTCTTCACAGCCGTTATGCGTCCAATTTTAGCCTATGGGTGCCTAGTGTGGGGATACGCAGCTAAAACAAATATTAATATTATTGATACACTTCAAAATTCTACTATCCGAATGATCGTAAGAGCAACCAGATATATGAGAAATGACGACATTCGGAAAGCCATTAAAATCAATAGTTTTAAATCTCACATTCAAAAAATTGCAAAAAATTTCTTTAATTCTCTACAATTTACAAACAATGCTAATATGATTAATATGCCTAATTATAATCCTCAAGATAATACTAAAAGACCGAGAAGAATTCTTCTCGATTCGTATAATCCACCATAATTTTTATTATTAGTGCAATTAATTATTGCACACTCTCTGCTAAATTCTTTTTTTTAAATATTTATCTTTTATTTTAATTACTGATTTTTCTCAAATTTTGTCGTATTCCCTGCATCTGGGCTCGCCCCTCCTCCTTCGACTTAAATTTCTCTTTGAGAGATTTGAGCAGCCTATGAGAGACTCAATCATCACCAGCTATGATCCAATACGAGAGCACCCACTCAGCTCTCTGCCATGAAAACAGATTTCCGCAACACCCAGGAAATATCCTCAACGATTGGCTCGACCAATCAGCTCATAGCTACACGCTAGCATGATAATCAAACAGTCTGTTCTACATCTACTAACCGGATAGGGATGGAGGCTCGCTTCGCGAGCCATATGCTCAGTATTGGCACCGAAGGCAAGTAAAATTGCTCACAAGCACTTTAAAAGCCTTTCAGTGCAATAACCGCATAGCTTTGGCACAAAGGAAGCATTTGGATGATTTTTTACGTGGTAGAATTATTGGACGGCTGGAATGTAGACATATCCAGCTGGAAGTATCCGAGGAACTTGGAATCGATTAGAGTGTCATCTCCAGGCTTTGGCAACGATTCCAAGATGATGGTAATGTGAGTAGATGTTACAGCACAGGTCGCCCCCGAGTTACAACGCCGAATGAGGACCGGTATTGGGCAGTTCTGCCAAAAGAAACAGACGGAGCACAGCATCCGACCTGTCTCGTCAGCTCTCTTCAGCTACCGGTACGACAGTTCCAAGGCAGACCGTGTACAGACGCTTAGGGCACATTGCTCTATATCATAGTTTCCCAAACTTTTTTGTCTCATAGACCCCTTGAAATGTTTTCAGGTTTGGGGTAGACCCACTGCTTACTTAATATTGAATTTTTTAAATTCATCATGTTAATTTTAAACGTTTATTAATTAAATTAAAATTTCAATTTATTAATTAAAAAAAATCACGATCAATTAATTTAATTTAAATCACAATTAATTAATTTAATTTAAATCACAAGTAGTTAATTAAATTAAAATCACAAGTAATTAATTAAATTAAAATTACAAGTAATTAATTAAATTAAAATCTCAATTAATTAATTTAATTAAAATCACAATTACTTAATTTAATCACAATTAATTGTTTAAATAAAAATCACAGTTAATTAAATACAAATCACAGTTAATTAATTAAAAAAAATCACAGTTAATTAATTAAAAATCACAATTACTTAAACAAAAATCACAGTTAAATAAAAATCACAATTAATTAAATTTAAATCAAATAATTAAATTAAAATTTAAAATCAATTTGTTACAAAAAATAACTCAGCAAAAAATAAATGCTTTTAATAGGATGGATGAACTTGATGCTGTAATAACAATTTTTGAACATTTGGCATCAATTTAGTCAGATTCAGCCTTAAATCTCCTCGATTAGTAATGTCCAGTTCATTTCTCTTTTTTTTTGTTAGGAGATTGGCAACCGCGCTGAAACCTCTTTCAAGAAGGTACGAGGTTGGAAAAGCAATTGAAAATTTTCTAGCGATATTATATAATGTGGGATAAGTAAGAGGTATATCTTTTTGAAGCCAGAATTTCTGATATCTCTTTTTAAACTGTACCTTAAGTTCTTCGTGTTTGTACTTATTCCAATCAGTTCCTCTTATAGTACCACATCCGTCTTTTCAATGCCACCATATAGATTAATTATCCACTGTGGTATTACCATATATATATAGGCAAAATATCTTTATTCCTTATTTCAAAATCTGAACAGAGGGCATTCAAATGCTGAATGTAGGTTAAAATGTCATCTTCTTGGCAGTTTGCCTGAGACAAATTGGGAAACTGGGAAAACTCACGTCGTCCAATACTTTGCTTCATTAGCTTAATTCTGGCAAGAAACGCTGAAATGATGGACATTGTTTTAATAAAATTTAAGCCATCACCTTGTATAACTGCAAGTTAACATCATTAAATTTACTAAACAAATCTGTTAAGTAGGCAATGTCTGTTTTCCTCTTAATTAAATTTCCTCTTAAAATTGTATCTTAAGAATCCAAAAACTCTAGAACAGTCTCAAATAGTGCAAAAATTCCCAACGGACTTCCGAGTGAAGGAGTAATTGATGAAAATACTCGTCATTTCCTTCGCATAACTGCGCAAATAAACGTGTATTCAACGCGTTGCTTCGGTTGATCGTATTGATGACAAATTGAAGAGATTCGTGTAATTTAGATTTTTAGAAACTAAATGCTGCCGCGATGGATGACGCAGTGTATTGCTAACACCCCCGGTACATTTTGTTTTAAATGGCCTATAAATCCACGATAGCACCCGACTATAGCAGGTGCTCCATCTGTTGCTACTGATATTATGTTTGGTAAGGGTATTGAATTTTCTATGAAATATTCCTTCAAAACGTTAAATAGGGATTCGCCTTTAGTGTCGGTTGTCAAAGTTCTTGCACAGAGCATTTCTTCGTGGTGCTCCCGATCCATAGTAAAACGAACAAAGGCCAATAATAATGATTCATTTCCAGGAAAGATTGACTCGACCAGTGCGAAATGCGTCGTTTGCAAATAATCACACAAAAAACTTTCAACATCTTGACTCATTTCATCAATACGTCTTTGAACAGTGCTTAAGGGAATTCTAATTATATCGGATGTTGATTTAGGTATAACAGTTTTTAAAACCTCCTCAACGGCTGGCAAAATCAACTCTTCTCCAATTGTACGCTATTTTCTGGATTTTGCTATACGTTGCGAAATATTATAAGATGCCTGCAAACCATTATCGTCTCTTTGTAAAGTCTCTCGAAGCAAACATTCTGTCCATCGTGGGTCGCTGCTGCAATTTTTCTTTGGGTATTCGAAAGTATACTTCGAATCTTTACTTCTTTTATCAGGATGACATCTTCTTAAATGATTCTCCAACTTAGAGGGTTTCATAGCGTCAGTACTTCAGACTATGTTACATAAAAGACGCAATCTTTTGTCAGAAACTGACTCAATAAAACCAAACTTCAAATAATCACCACTGTACTGTCTACATTTCTTTTCAGATCCGGCCATGTTTAGAATTACTTTCCTGTGGAAAAATTCAGTTATTTAAATTAGACGTGACAAAAAAAAATATTCTGGTTGTATAACTTTATTTTACATTTAAACATATAGCAGGGTCGACTCGAGAAATTTTGCTACCTGGGACAAAAATGCATAAAATGCCTCTCAAAATAAACAAATATTATTAAAAAAGAAAAATTGTTCACTTACACACACATAGATACACGCCTACAAAATCTGAATAGTTCGCGCGCTAACAGAAAGACAGCGTGACAATATTATATATATACTATGATTTTTAAAGAATATGATGAGACTTTTCAAAATCCTATCGTAAATTTGAAACAAAGAATAAGAAGCCCATATTTTTTACTGTCATTGAAACACTGTATTTACATATACTTAATATATTTGGAAATGGTAATTACATGGCAATACATTCTAACAAAGTAGATTTTTCAAACAAAAATTATGCTGTCAGAGAATGTAACATTTAACTTTTTTTCCAACAAACCCACATATAAATATGTATACAGCGCGCACAAAAAAATTACATGAAATTCCATAAATGTGAATTTAAAAAAGATGTTTTACTTCAGCAACTCCCACAAAGAAAAAGTACTTTCTCAAATCTCATTAATATAGCTCTAGAAATTAATGACCATAGTAATCAATCTTAAAAAAACTAACACTAATAAAAAATATTCAAAAAGTGGACTGCGATACTTAAATAATAATAATAAATGCATTATATTTCAAAGTCCAATAAAGTCCTGTTTTTTAGCTTCCTAAAAATATTTTGTCATTTTGAAATATTTTTAATACTTAAATCGAAATTAATTATAACACATGCAATCATTAAAAAATATATTTGAAATAATAACAAAATAATATTATTAAATTTCTCTCTCTTTAAAGTAAAAGAAAGAAAACATTGAAATAACATATTAATCCCTGATCTTCAAATTTTGAATATTCAGAAATTTTTTTTAAAAAATGCTTTTCGGATACTTTAATCAACGATAACACAATGACTTATATAAAAATGTACTAATAATAACAATATGATTACAAGATTTTTCTCTTGATGTATTTAAATGAGAAAAAATCTGCAAATATATATTTTATATTGATTTCACATTTGATGATTCAGGTGGAAAAAACCGAAATTTACTATAAGCAACAGACAAAGGAACTGCAATTTTTTTAGTACCGAAAACAGTAATAATGGGGGGTTGTGCAACGTCTCGTTCCAAAAGTGAAAGTTCTCTTTCAAGAAAGGAATCGCGCGCGCGCGTATCAACAATATTATTTCAATTAAATTCAAAAAAAGGTTTTACAATCCATATATTGTTAAGTATAACTTGATACACATATGCAAAATAATTTCATTGATAATAAAATAGCCTAGTTTTCATTTAACTCAGTATCGTCGTTAATGATTTATTTGAATTTATTACAGTATATGATTATATATTAAAAACTTCTTATATTGGATTATATATATATATATATATATATAAGAGATTTCATTAAACAAAGTATTTGATTTTGATTTTTTTCATAAAAAAAATACAATAAAACATTCCTTCACACTTATCTTAATATGGTGAAAATACAGTAGTGCCCCCCCACCCAATAAGGGACTTAGTGTTTGACACAATATGTCCATGTGCAGGAAATTTAACCTAACCAACCTAATGAACGATAACCACCAGATCAGACATTGCATATTTTGTCCTTTAACACTAAGAAATGTAATTTAATTAGAAATTCAAGCTGCATCAGGCCTTAAACAAATTATATATAAGTAAATACCTTAGTCACAAGTATTTTTTTTTAAATTTAAAGCTATGTAAAATGAAAATTCTTAATTGAAAAAGTTTAATCATCGCATGTTTGAAATAATCGAATTTTGTACTTACAGAAATTTATTGAAAATAATTAATTGTACAGATTTTTTTTGAAAGCCTATGTATTGTGTTAGCTTTAGCCAGTATTCTTTTGATTTATTTATAGAGAAACACAAATTTATCTTAGAAATTTTAAAAAATACAACTATCAAAGAATATTAAAAAAATACAAATATTAAAGAATATTAAAAAATACATAATAATTAAAAATTAAAAGCATAATTACCTGTGGTTATTTCAAGTGCGTAAATTGTAAAAGATGGAATTGAGTGCTTATTTTCAAAGAAATTGGCCAACTGAAATAAGTCTTTTGATTCTAGAAATCACAATCGTTTGTCTTAAAGTAACCCTTAGAAGTAAAGTAAAACATATATTGTGTGGGTCCCTGCTTCCAAAAGCTCCCCCGTTCCTTTTTAGTTATGTATGTGACACCAGACATCCTGTGAGCGTTAGGGATGTCCATTGCGACCCCACTCTAGGAATGGGATAAGGTTGCAAAAAAAAGTGTAAACACGTAAACCAGAAATATTTCAATGTCCATACAAATAAAAAAAAAAAAAAAAAAAATCCTGAAGATGCTTTTGTAGATTCCTATTTACCCTTCATGGACCCCCAATTTATTTTTTCCCTGCCGTAGACCCCTTGTGAGTCATCATCGACCCCTGGGGGTCTATATAGACCACTTTGAGAATCACTGGTCTATATGCTCGAAGGCCTGTCAGATGTGTTCCACTTACCGCAACTCACTGTCGCCTGCGATTAACCTGGAGTAGAGAGCATGCATTGTGGACACCACAACAGTGGTCTTGTGTGATGTTTTACGACGAGTGCAGGTTTAGTTTGCAGTCTGATTCTCACCGGACTTTCATATGGAGAGCGCCAAGTACCCGTTACCACCAAGAGAACACCATTGAACGACACCGTTAGGGTGGTGCAGGATGGCTCGTTTGGGGAGGGATTATTCTTGGTTCCAGAACTGACCTGCATGTTCAGAGTGTAACGATGACAGGACACATCTATCGAGATGTCACTCTGGAACAACATGTACGTTTGTTTCGGGGCGCCGTGGGTGCTGAATTTCTGTTTATGGATGACAACGCCCGTCCTCACCGTGCCAACATTGTAGACGAACGCCTTCAATCGGAGGATATCCCCCTTATGGATTGGCCAGCATACTCACCGGACTTGAATCCAATAGAGCATGTGTGGGATATGCTTGGCCGACGAATTACAGCCCGTCAATCCTCTCCCACCTGTCTACCGGAACTTCGGAGGGCATTGCTTGATGAGTGGTGTAATATTCCCCAAAATCAGATTGATAATTTGATACTCAGCATGCCTAGGCGTTGTAACGCCTGTATTGCATCGTCCGATAGACAGACTCCGTATTGACCATCATACTAACCATGTTATACTGTTCTTTGTAAATAGGTTCTTTTTTGAAATTTGCTCCAGGGAGTAAAAATCGCAATTTTTATTAATTATGTCAAACATTTAGCATATTTTTTGCTCTTTACCTTTTGTTTAATAAATAGACTTTACAAATAAGTCAAATTTGTTTTGCTTCTGTTTGCCTGAACTTTAGATTTATGGACATGAGTGTATATTCCACATTTTGTTTCCTACAGTGGATTACATATCAAATGATTTTATTTTGTTGTTGTTAGAATGAAAAATTGCATATTTCTAAAATATTTCTGAACTTTTAAGAATGCTGCATGATAAAAGGATAAATGTAGTGCGACCGTACACTAATCTATAGGAACACTGGATTGTTTCTCAAGGATTCATGTCCTTAAAAGGAAGCCACGAGATGAACTACAGATGCATTAGGCTTTACGCTTGAAAGTATCTCATTCAGAGACTATTAAGATTTTTCGTATAAAAAAACACGTGGCGAATCTTTACGGCATCTTTCCACTAATACTCTTAGGCGTCTTTGGGGATTGTAAATTCGTGAATATTTCCAATCACCTCTAAAAGAAGAAAATGTGATATGCAAAGTAGATAAGGTATTTAAGGAGAGCGTTGTAAGATAGCGGAGAAGAAGGCTGTTGAGACAGCAGCAGTAATGATGAGATTTGGAGGATTCAATTGGATTACGATATTGGAGTATTGGTGTTATTATCCAGCGAAGGAGCCTTAGAAGTATTAATCTGCTTAGAGAGATCATATGTACAGCCAGGGGATATATTCTAGCTTAGTACCGCTTAACAAAAAAGCGTTAGTATAATAAAGTTAGTTCAATTTTAATGATAGATAATAATTCAAGTTACGTGAATTTCTCAGACCCCCTATTCCGGTAAACCTTTTCGATATTGAGCTTATTAATTGATTAATTTCATATTTCGTAATTTAATTTAATAGTAAAGGTAAATCCCTTTTTGACGTTGACATATAGATAAATATTTGTCATTATAAGTTTAATATTTGAACTAAGTGAATAAATATAATTTATTATTATACAAATGGCGTCTGGTCATTCTTTGCCTCAAGTTAATCGTAGTGTCCAGGGTGGAACCCAGGGGTGTTCTCACAAACATTACGAATATATGTCATAAATTACAACAATATTATTCCGTTGTAGTCTGAATGTTAAACTTTTTCTTAATATCTCAGACAGGAAGAAAAAAAAAATACATCTTCAGAACACCTTATGTATCGCAGTTTTTAGCTATATAATTTAAAATTATTATAACACTAGCTGGTATACCCGTTCTTCGCACGGGGTGAACTGAAAAATTAAAAAAACACAGATTGAAGGATAAAGAAGTTTTTAATGAGTTAATTTTACGTGAATTGCAAATTAAACAAAAAAAAAAGCTTTTTGCATATCTCAGCTAAACAACAACAAAAAAAACACCTTTGTTAAATTTTAAGTATGTAGATCTAACAGCTGATAAAAAGGATTTTTTTATTTATAGTTCCCCGTAACACTCTTGGGGGTCGATTTTTGAAAATACCTCCCTAAGCTGATCTCTGCTCACTAAAAGTAACACATTGTTAAAAGTTTTGCGTAATGAACGCTTAAAATAGTGTAAATAATATATATCTGAAAGTTTAATACATTAATATTACTTTCTGTTGTATTTATTTTATGTTAAAATTGTAATATTCGCAAGCAACACCGTTTCTTAAATTATAATGGCTATAATGGAGATTCAATGAAAAACACAGTGAAATGATAACGATAGAGTCAAGTTGGCAAATGTCTAGCTACTTTCGTAGCTCGAGCTTTATTAGAGTTTTGTAAGACCCGCCGTGTAGGGGAGAGATGCACGTTAATGCTTTATCTACTACATTAAGATTCACTGCAGTTTTTTTCATGCAATATTTTTTGGGGGTCACTACATTGAAAATTAAGGGATATACATAAACGAAATACTACACTTTGGAAAATTTAATCCGTTAGAGCTAATAAATTAATTAAAGATATTCCACTGTAAAATTAATTATATACACCGTTCACTTAAAATAAATAGTCAAATCATTTTCTAAGGTCTTCATTAACATACAAAAACATAAGACACTTAAATTTTGACATAAACTATTTTTTTCGGGACAAAAATAATAATCTTTGCAATCCGCGGAAAACGCCGTCAGCTGAAAACGCATATCTGCTGCAAAACTGTTCGCCTTCCCCGCTAAAATACTCATCATAGAACCTGTGCTGCCACATACATCTTGGAAGAGTGGATTTCAAAGAATATTCCTGCTAAGTATTGGTAGAATATTCCTTCTAAGTTGGTGTGGTGTGGTAGTTAGGAGAAGGGGGTGCCAGCTCAGGTGTAGTCCACGTCACTTGATGATGGTTCAAAATTACGTGGTCCGTTGCCATAAGCCCTCGTGTAGCTGAACAGTGCGACGTTAATATTCCCTCACTCCAAAAAATACAGTACAGTAGTTATAATTATTTTTATACTTAAAAAAACAATATCCGCCTATTCAATTAAAATTATAGCGTTATAATTAACTATTAACCCCAAACAAACTATGCAAATATGTCCAAATGATGTAGTGTGAAAGACAAAGTTTATCTACTGTAAGTACCAGAAGCAATAAAAGTATTTATTTTGAAAAATGATCAATTTCTTACAACCAAATGTGCATAATAAAATCTTTAAAAAACATTCAAATAAAGAGAGATTTATAATATCATCTCCCTTCAAAACTTAGTTTTATTCTGAAATAAAAAAAATTAGGGAATATGCTGATCACAGGAATTAATTAGAAGCGAGCGCCTTGCGTAGCCAAAACAAAAATGGTTCTTTCACAAATAAAAGATAGATATATGCTGACGTTGGCTTTTTTGAAGCGTTCGCCAGAATTGCTTGCAGATGGCAGAATTTTTTCCTACTTACTTGACAAATATCGTTATATTTTGGACACTTCTCACAATATCTTTATAAATTATAGCCTATTCTATAAATTATAGCCTATGTATTATCCTGATGTATAAGCTATATTGCTGTAAAGTTTCATTAAAATCCATTCAGTTGTTTTTGCGTGAAAGACGCCCAAACATCCTCACAAACTTTCGCATTTATAATATATATCTAGATAATAAAATTCGACAAAAACAAAAGGCAAGTATAAATAATGTTTTACCTATATAAATATATATATATATATTTTCATTTCATTTAGTAATCCTTTAGCATAAATGTATATGGCATTATTTACGCCTCCGCGCTGAGGCAATAAATTATCTTTTTGATGTAATTTATTATAAAGCGGCTAATTAGACAACCACGTAGAAAAAAAAAGAAACAAAATTTGTGACGCTAAGACTTCTTAGAAGTGGCCTCGGTCTAACAACGGAATAAAAACTAACTGTTGAATTCTATACTTTAATATATTCTACTCAAGTTTTTGAGATTCACGTTATAGTTTCTTTTGTTCTCTTATTTTTCCTTATATTTAGCTCAAACACGCCTATTATTTCTTTTAATATATTATGGAGAAAACAACTTTATAGTGATGAATTGTTTTTAAATATATAAAAAAAAAATGATTGTTTTACTGTATTTTATTTTATTAATTCATTTTTAGGCCTGTATTGAACTTTCTTAATGTTCTGTCTTCGTTAAATTCTGTTTTGTAAAGCTTTTTCCAGGCTATCTATATCTGGATAGTAATTTAAAAATAAAATCATGACAATATATATAATTTACATTGATCCCATGTGCTTTTTAAAATACAGCAAATTTTGTTATAAAATCTTTTTTTTATAGAAAAAGGGAGAGAGAGAATATTCGAACATTGTGAACACACAGCACAAAAATGTCATTTGTGTGTACCAGCTCATGTGTCGTCCTCGTCTCTAACCGATATATCACGTTTCTCCTAGTCCCGTGATAGTGGTTGTTGACGAGCAGGGAGGTACGACCCATTAAATCGTCTCTGAGGTTTGCCTCACCACGTGACGCGCCCTCGCGAATGATAGCAGGTCCCTTCTAATTCTCACTCTGATGGCCCGACAATAAGTGCATTATGTGCTGGACATCCTCCTTATCAGCTGGATAGATCCCGTTCACACGCTTCATGTATCAGCTAAGATGCTCTAGATCTAGGGTGTCCAACCCAAAGGACCTTGCAGGCCACTTCGGAAAAGCATTATAATCTCGCGGACCGCACATAAAAAATTTGTACCTTTATTTCAGATTTGGTAACAAAAAACATTTATTGCAGTGAAAATTTAAAACAGAATGAATTATTATTATTGTTTTCATTATTTTTCATGTATGCAGACATAGATAATATAATAATGTTTTTATAATATAATAATGCAATGATCAAATAATGTTTAAAATATTACAGTTGCCATTTTCTTGAAAATTACGGTGTTCCTATTGAATTGATCTTTCGCTACTCATTGTTGAAATTTGATAGTGCTGTCATTCACAAACGATTAAGTTCTTAACCGTCCTGAATATATATATTTTAAAATTTTAAAAAACATCTCTTACTACCTCTTGCTTTTTGGGCACTCCAAACAGAAAAGGTGAAGGAGAAATGAAAGTCGCACACACAGAGAATCATGGACCATCCATAGTAAAGGATATGCATATATTGCAATTCGGAATTTATTAAAAAAGTAATTTATTATAGTAAAATCAAATGTAACTGTTTTTTAAAATACAAGCTGCATGGCTCGGCGTTGCACGGGTATTCTCTACTTTTATAAATTTTCCCTTTCCTTCACAAAATCAGCACTTCCATTATTATTTTTCGAAATTACTTTGACTTTTTTTGTTTCTTTTACCTCTGCTTAGCTCGGCATTGCATGGGCTTTTACCGAATGTATAACTTATATATAATTCCCTCTTTCCTTCATAACGCCAGCACTTTTGTATGCGGGTGTGTACGCGTACGATGTGAGTGATTGCTATAATAATGTCTTTAAAATTCCATTTCTCGAAATTTTTTTACTTCTTTTTCCTGTCAGACAGGTTTGTTTCTCCTTCATTTACCCCTGCGTTGCATAAACATTTTTGAATGTATAACATATAGTCATGGAAATTCCCCTATTCCTCTAGCTGTCAGCACATGCTGTTGTGTGTATGTATGATTTCTATATTAACAATTCACTTATTCGAAATTTCTTCCACATGTTCCCATTGTCGGATACGTTTCTTTTATCTCTCTATAGTTTGGCGTTACAGTGACTTTTTTTTAGTGTAGAGCTATCCCCCCCCACACCATTATTTATAAATGATGAATGAAAAATCTTAGATAGCTATTGAAATGATTTTTTTTCTGATCATTTCAATGTTTGATTAAACATATGTACGTGTAAAAAACCCATATATATATATATATATATATATATATATATATATATATATATATATATATATATACAGGAAAAGCCTATACATATGTCTACATTCACTAAAAAAACATTCAAAAACAAAAGAATACTGTGTGATAAAAATATTTCAGTATTTTATTATAATTTTTGTTTTTCATTCCACTGTGTTTAGTAAATAATTTGAACATGTATCTGACGGAAAAAAGTATATTATACAAAACTAACAAATTCATTATTTTAACAATAATTATTTCTTAGAGCTTAAAATAATAAAAGGGGTTTGGTATTTTCATTTACTCAATCAATCGTTACATAAAAATAATTTCCATCTTAGGTTTTGAAATAAAAAATTGATTAAAAATGTTCATTGAGCAATTAGTTGTGACATACCATTTGCTTAAAAAATGGCTGTAAAATAAAAAATCTCGTTTATTGAAAAGACATTAAATATTTAAAAAAAATTCTAAAATAATTAAATCAAAAGAAATATATATGTATTAATTTTATTATATTAATTTTAAAATATTTTTTCTATAAATAATTATAATAATACATTTTATACATTATATACGAGATAAAATGCCTGTTCTTCGCATGGGTTAAGTTTCAAAAACATAAAATTCTCCTATTATAGCAGTTATAATATTTTTTAGAGAGGGTAAAACCCTGTGTAATGTAATATAAGCAAAAATTTAAAATATTTTTTAAATTAATGTTAAAATTATATATTTAAATATTTTAAACAAAATACAATTTGGCGTCAAATTAAAGAATAATTTCACAAAAACAAATATTTTTTAATGTAACAGAGGAAATTAGCATGCTATAAAGTAAATAGAAATGACTTAATGCAATTAGAAATAAAATTATATCAGAAAAGTAATAGACAGTAGTAAGTTTCTGCTATTGAACTATGGGGGAAATAACCTAAAATAGATAAACCAAAAGAAAAAAAATTAATGATGATAAACTGATTAACAAAACAATATCATAAATAAGAAATATCAGGAAGCCATCAACAGGAAAAAAATTAAATTAGAACTACATGAGGAACGGTGTAATACTGTAATTGCAGATGTAATTCAATACTAAAAAATTAATTAGTATAAACTAAAATAAAAAATCGATCTAAAATAGGTCCACGTGGAAATAATCTAAATTCAACAACAGTACTGAATGACACAAATAATAAAACATGTTGCTAAAAAATTAATTATTCAAACAATAGTTTTTCGCAATGTTTCTATTAGAAATTGTAATTCTATTACAAAGAGCAAACAAATGAGTACATGCAATCATAAATAACTATAGTAATAAATGGAATATATATATATATATATATATATTACATGGGCAGTATGATAATGTATAAAATATGTATATGGTCTCCAAAAACTACATAAGGAACAGATTATCAGAAGTAACAGTAAACCATCAGATGTAAAATCACATCAACACTGAATACTAAAGAAATCCAAAAGGAAAGATGAAAAATTCTTTTCAAGGTGCATATTTTTTCTGCAAACATTTTTTTGAACACAAATAATATATTTATAAATTGCAAGATTGTCAGAAGCAAAGTTAAATTTTGACAAAAAAAAAGTCAGGTCAACATTGAATTTAAAGGAATCCAAAGGAAAATATGAGAATATTGTTTCAAGGTCTACCTCGTCATAGTTCAGCAAATAGCATTTTTTTTTAAAAAAAAATTCTGATTTTTTAAATTTAAAACAGAGATGAGATCTTATTGGTCAGACAGATCGTAAGGCCAGAAACAGTGACATACAAAAGAACATGGTTCACAATATTACCAATCTGTCAATAGCAATTAGTTTGAATTTAGTTGCATCTTCTTTCTGTTATACTTCAAGCAATATTTTCTACAATGAAGAAAACATTGAATTTGCCGATGAAAGAAGAATAGCAATGTATTTATATGTAAAAAAGGTATACAACGCATATGTTTATACACAATTAGCTAAAAACTACATGAATTTTTTGTCAGAAGGAACATTAAACAATAATGCCACAAACAGTTTTGAACAACAACAACAACAAAAAATCTTACATACCATAAAATCTGGCGTACAATGCCCACTTTAAGCACAAAAAATTAAATTGAAATTTACGGGTTCGAGAGCTTTAAAAATAAAAAAAGAAGAGAAAAGAAAAAAATTAAGACTTCTACAAATATCGAAATACTGTTTATTTAAAAGAAATGACACTTATGAACTTAAAGGGTTGTAATTCTATGTAGAAGTATACTATTTTTCCTATGCCTTGGAATAATACCTTGAATAAATGACTTCAAATCATGAGATCATTGCATATGTACATTTCAGGTTTCATTGTGAAAAAGAGGGTGTGCATTATACGGCAAACATAACAAACATCTCAAAAGTATAGATGAGCATTATATGCTGGATTTTACGGTAATCTGATATTTTTCTTTGCATTGCTTTTTTAGCATCAACTTGTCAACAAATTGTTCGATATCGTCCATTTTTTTATTCATTTTACCATTGAAATTCGAGGCTAAATAACTGTGCATATTTTTCATGATGTTCAACATTGATCAGCATCTGTTGATGGAGGAAGAAAAGCAATCATCTTTTTTTTTCAACAAAAGAAAATGTCATATAAATGTACATGCACATAAAATCTTTAAAAATCTATATGAAGAACAGATTGTAAGAAAGAAAATTAAACCATAATGCCTCACAACAAAAATTGCATTAACTCAGAATTTTAAAGTGCAAAAGAAAATTAGATGTAATTCAATACTAAAAAAATTATATATATAATTAGTAGGAACTAAAATTAAAATTAACCTAAAACGGATAAAACAGTCCCCGCTGAAATAGTCCAGAACCAACAACAGTACTGAATGAAACAAATAATAAACTATTGCTCAAAAATTAATTAATGAGACAATACTTTTTTTTGCAATACTTCCATTAAAAATTATAATTTTATTGCAAAGAGGAAACGAATGAGTACATAAAATGATAAATAATTATAATGATAAGTGATGATATAATGATAATGTGATTTTTCATTCACATACCACTTCTTATAAAAATATTTCTTAAATATGAAAAACTTTTTGCCCACATACGTAAAATAATAAACAAAACGGTAATTAATCACATATTATTTTTGAAAAACATAATAGAACTGATGATCTTTAATTTTTTTTTAAAAAAGTAGTTTAAAGTATTAAAAAAATAATAAAATAGACATTTTTTTCAATTTCATTTGTCATGATTTACATTTATTTTATAAATGCCCATATGATTGTTAACATTTTTTGATTATGAAAAATATGCACTGCAATAGCCCATGTAATGCAAAGAAATTTCGAAAAGTTTATGTTGCTCAGGCTTTTATTTATAAAAGTAGAGAAATCCTGTGCAATGCGGCGCCATACAGCTAGTTTTATAATATTAATGTAAGGCAGTGCTTCTCAAACTTTCAATACTGGCGCCCCCCTTTTCAATCACAATTTTTATCGCGCCCCCCTTATACATTAATAATGCACTAAATGCAATAATAATGCACTTTTACGCTAAAGCTACAGTACGAGATCTTAATTATAAACCATACATATTAATAACATAAGTATTAAATTTTGAATACTACTTTTAAGCAAAAAAATAAATTAACTAAGTAATAGGATAATTATTACATTATTTTTCCTTTCTCTAATTTTTAAAAATTGAACATATTGCAAAATGCGGTGACTGCTTAGAAGACAAAATATGGATATCTGCTAAATATAGAAAAAGAACTCAGAGGGTCAATTTCTAATCATAAGCATTCCTTATAAAAACTTTGCTTTGCAAGACAAGCCCATTGAAGTCGTTAATACTTATTAAACTTGTTCTTAATTTAGTATTAATTAATTAGTTATAAAATACTCTGTGCAGCAATGATACATTAAATGTATACCGGCCGAAGTACGCGCTCTTTGCAGGAGTTCAATTAAAAGAAAATAAAACATTCTTGATATAATAGCTGTATTGTAAGGAGAGTAAAGCCAAGTGCGCGACAATGTTTACAAAAATGTAAAATGTTTTTTTTTAAAATGATTGCTCAAATTATAATTAGTTTTAAGCGAATTTTAATTTTAAGTCTCACAGAATTAGCATTTATAGTTGATGTTAAATAATGAACAACAATATAAAATTCTGATGAAGAATAATTGTATTATTTTTAATATTTAAAGCAAAAAGACTTCAACATGTTTTAACCTGGGAGCAGGCGCGCACTCGATACGATCTAGCGGGGTTATTGAGTCACCCCAATCCTTTTTTTTTATAATAATTATTTTATTGTACACGATACAAATCGTTATTCCAGTGAATAATTTAACTAAGAGAAAGTTACTTACCTACTTTCAACGACTTTTCAATTTTTCTTTGGTGACAAATAAACAGTTTTGCCAGAATCAACAATTTCGTGATCTGTGTGTCCCTCGCGACCACTTCTGGGTAAAAAGTGTATTCATTATGATAATATGTATGTTACTGCTAAAAACAATTGTTATGCTTTATATGTTTGAAAATACTCATCTTGGTCTAAGTCTTCGCATAGTAATCCATCAAAGTTTGTCTGTGTGTGCTTTCCGTGGTTTTCCAAATATCATAAAACTGTTTTGCATGGAAAAAAGCGCAATAGAGAAATGCATTACTTACAACTTCCTTAAATGAGAAATAAGCACACAAGAGATAGGTTATAACTAACTCTACCAATAACTTAGAAGGTCAAACAAATTACAGCTATAATGTGCAGTATTTAAAAAATAATGACAGTGATGAATTTCTTATGTTCCTGAATTTTTTCGATTCTGGATCTGGGATCTGTTTTTTCTCTGACAGAGTAGAATGTTAGTTTTAAAAAAGAAAACGTAATAAAAACTCTCTCATCATGAGATTACAGCCAATTAAATATTTTTTTTATTTGGTTATAGGATCAAAGAGAGCTAATTAAGTATTGAAGAAGTTTTTTTTTTTTTTGGATGACTTGATATCGCCTATAACTTACATCAGAGTAAAAGTGCATTTTTATTATGTCTGAAAATATTTTGTTTTAATTCATTCCAGTAAATTATTTATTTTTTAAATCTTTTATTTCCGATATGCTCGCGCCCCCCTCGTAAGGTTATCGCGCCCCCCCAGGGGGCGCGCTCCACAGTTTGAGAAACACTGATGTAAGGTAACTGGGAAGTGAAACTGCTTTAAATTTTGCATTCTTTTTATTTTACTTTTCAAAAATAGGGGGC
Source organism: Trichonephila clavipes (assembly GCA_019973935.1). Classification (NCBI taxonomy): domain Eukaryota; kingdom Metazoa; phylum Arthropoda; class Arachnida; order Araneae; family Nephilidae; genus Trichonephila; species Trichonephila clavipes. The sequence continues at coordinate 72,482 of BMAU01021203.1, forward strand.
TTTTCTGCATCCATAGATGCATTACTTATGAAAATGCGATAAACAGAACGCTAGAAAATTGAATTTTAAAATTGTAAGCAAATGTGATGTAAGTATGATTCAGGTACACTTTCTTCAAAATCCATTTTGTTTATAATATGTATTGTAAAAAACTAATTTTTCTATACAAAGAATGTAATTTGTCTGTATTATATGTTCAAATTTATTGAAAATTCTACATTTTTTCCGCAAAAAATACGGAAAATTTAAATCGTTAGTTACAAAATTAAAAAAAAAAATTTCTGGTTTTTGAAATGTTAGTTATGTTTAGTTTACGTTAGTAAATACTCAGTGTAGTTCTTAAATTATAAATCAAGTGTATTTAGTACTAAGTGGATCTTCAGGATCATTCTAAATTAAGTGCACAGCTTGTAAAACAAGACATTTCGTTTTTCCTTACTGCTTATTGTTAACATCTGAATACTCATGAATAACTCTATATGCTTATAACTATTGGTTTTACTTTAAAATAAATATTCGTATGTTTGAGTAAAAATAGAGATTCTTTTGTTATAAATTTTTAAAAACAGAGTTTCATTTAAATAAGACATCAAATTAACTTTTTAAATTAATCAAACACATTTTCTTTGTGTATTTTTATAACAATAAAAATATGTATAAGGAATTCTGCAATACCCTGTAATGGTGATGTTCAAAGGGAAGTAAAAATACTAAAACTTATAGACATAAATTTTTGGTATTTTAAACGGAAGAAGGTGCGAATCATTGACAACAAATGTTGATGAAGTAAAGAAAGAGTAATTATCTTGAATTTTAAACTTACAGTTTAAAAACTGATAAATGATGCAAAATAATCCAATTAATTATGGTATGACTTTATATTACATTGAAAAATATTATTTTACAAATCATAGATAAAAATATTTTATTTGCGATTTTCTCAAAATAAATTTTTTTTCATACTGGTACACTTTTCTCAAAATCTACTTTGCCTGTATTGCTGATATTTTGCATATCATAAGATCCACAAATTTTCAAAAACGTGAATGAATTCGTTTTCAAATAAACATTGAAAAAATTTAGATGTAGCACAATTTCTGTGTAACATTTAAAGGTAATTTGAATCACTAAATTTAAAAGTTTTTTAAATTTTTATAAACTTAATTTTTAAAATTTCATTTCATTCATTTTATAGATTGTAATGTTTGCAAAAACTCTGTAAAATTTTATAGCTATACATGCAAAGTGTACCTAAAGGTAAGAAATAAAAAAAATAATCGTTGATTGTTTATTGCTCATACAGATTTAATTGTAATTTAAAATGGAATTTTTTTTTATATTAACAAGTGCATAAATGTACCGATAATTCTATTTAAAAATTTTACTTCCGTTGCTTTTAATTTAAGTGAGTACCATTTAAATTTGATGTAAAAAAAAAGTTCATTTTTTCTTCTCGCATAAATCCCAGTTACCTTAAATTTAAAGGTGATCTAAAACAGATAAAGTAAGCCTTAATTTTGATAAAATTGCCATAAACAGTTTTGAACAACAACTATAGAAACACACAACAGAGAAAATCTTCAATATTTAAGATTGATAAAGAAATAAAATAAATAGTTAATTATAAAAGTAACCTTACACATAGTAGAAATTATAATATTAATCCCAACCAAACAGCTACTTTAAATAGATAAATCAAGGTCTGATTTTGATGAAAGTACCATAAGCAGCTCAGAAGAAGAAAAATCAAGAAATCATACGTAAATAGATCTAACTTAAATCACATCATTGACAATCTGTTAATCCCAATTCGTTTGAATTGAGTGTCATTTTCATTTAGTTATATTTTTCACCTTTTTTGTTACAATTCAAAAACAAAGAATTTGCTAATAAAGGAAAAAGGTACTTACATATTGGCATCACTGCAGCACAATTTGCACCACAATATCAAAGCAGATTCTTATGTGTTTTATATGAGAAAAAACAGGCAAATTTTGGTGAAAATGTGCCACTTTCGCTGCGGTTAATATGCAAGTCTCAGGAAAAGTACTATCCTTTATCTTTTTCAATGGGTAAAAATATTATTACTTACATTTTATCGTACCAATGCCAACGTTCAAAATTTTGCATGTGTTGTACGTGCTAAATTGTGGCAACCATGCACTACGTTTCATGTAATGTCGCCAATAGGTTGGGATAATATGTTAGAACCGAAATGTCATAGGAAGATTTGGTGCTTATGTATAACTGCTAACTCTATTAATAACTCGCCAAGTTAGCAACTTCGATTTCCTATGTGTCCTCCACGCTGAATTGGCAACAATGTGCTTCGTTTCAAATAATGCCGCAAATAGGCTGCGATAGTACATAAGTACTTATTTTTTTGACTAAATGATCATGCTACGCAGTTGGAAGTAGGCAATAAGTACTGCTGAAATGTACCAATATTCAGGAGATAACATAGCTTTACGCTATAATTATTAATGAGCTAAGTACAGATGGATTGTAGCCTAAGTACCACATAATCTAAGCTTCTGTTTACAAAAAGCTTCACAAATCACTTTTTAGCCTATTGGCACCTCACGAATCACGTCATTTTCCTCCAAAATCTGACCGATTTTATATAAAATACGTTAGAATCTTTGCTGTTTTTGTATCAAGGCGTGATTCGTGAGACACCAATTTTGCTGTGGTGATGCTACAACATAAGTACCTCATTATCCAAGCTTCTGTTTACAAAAAGCTTCACAAATAATTTTTTGACTTAAAAACTGTTTTTTGAGTCACGATATCACATAATTAACTATAAGCAAGAAAATTACAGTTCAGAAAATAAACAAACATAAAACTGTGTGACACTAAAATAGAAATTATAGCATTAATTTGAATCAAAAGGCTATCTAAAAAAAAAAAAAATTAAGCCCTAATTTTGAAGGAAAATCTGTAATGTAAAATATTTAAACATGAATAAAATAAACAAATTAAAATGAAGTAACCTAGAATATAGTAGAATTTATAACCTTAACTAAATTACGTCCTTTTTTTTAAATTACGTAAAACGATAAAATACGTTGAATGTAAAAATAGTTCGGAATAATCAAATGAAATATAATCAAAACAAATGAGACTGTTGCCAAACCAACTAACTAAAAACCCAAAGGTTGAAAAAAATTGAAAAATCGATTAAAAATTTAATTTTAAAAAATCTAAACGAATTTCGAAAAAAACTCTTCGTAGTGCACATCATCAGAACTTAGAATAATTATGTGCCAAATTTTATACTTCTGGGTTGCTTAGTTTGGGTGATAGAGGTGAAAAACACACGTGAATCTCCTCTTTTATTAATATAGATAAATCTAGACATTTCTATTATCAAAAAGGATTTATTTTAAAAAAAGAACCGGTAACAGGCAAATACATTGTAGACTTATATACACTCAGGAACATTGAAAATAGCGACCCAAGAAGAAAGTATCGTATTGAAATTAAATTTAATACACATATTGATACAGATGAGAAATTCACTTGATCTCAAAAACAAGACAATTAAACGAATACAGGGTGTGCAACGACACAAATACTGGGCAACTTCAATAGCGCGTTAGACCATCTCCAGCTGCAATGCATGCCGCCACACGGTCCGGCATTGAGTTGATTAAACACCTTATGTTGTCCTGAGGCAGATGGGCCCACAAATCTTGAACAGCCAACTCTAAATCATGTACAAAGTGACACGATGACATCTGCCGTTTTAGCTGATTCCACACGTGCTCTACAAGGGACAAATCGGGGAAGTGGGCCGGCCATAGAAAAGTCTAAAAATGACGTATGAAGTCTTAAGCAGCTCTTGCTGTATGCGGATGAGCATTATCTTGCTGGAAAATTGCCCCTGGGAGACCATTTAGAAAAGGTCCTACATGCTGTCGAAGAATATCATCAACGTAACGTTGGCCGGTTAAGGTTCTACGCATCACGATTAAAGTGGACCGGCTATCATAGGCTATGGCCCCCCAGACCATTACACCAGCTGTGCGGGCAGTGTGACGTAGAACAGTGTGGGGGGAATTGTACCGCTCACCAGGGCGCCTCCACACCCGTACACGGTTATCATCTGTCCCCAAAACAAACCGGGATTCATCACTAAACACAACCTTTTGCCAATCTGTGACATTCCACATTGATCTGGCTTGACACCACTTTAGACGCAGTTGCCGATGTTCCGGTGTTAAGGAGAGTGCACGGAAATGGCGCTTGGATTTAAGATTTGCTTCTGCAAGGTGTCTGGAAATTGTTTATGGAACATTTGCTACGCCTACGTCTGCTCGTATCGTTGAGCGAGTTACTGTGGGGTTCACAAGTGCTTTCCGCACGATCCGTCGATCCTCTCTCCTCGTGGTCTTTCTGGTCGTTCCAGACCCGGTTTTCCGCGCGTGGGTACCTTCTCGTGTCCACTGATCCCAACAATTTCTAACGGCACACTCCGAACGATCCACCTGTCCAGCAACACGGCACGTCGACCAGCCTGCAGTTTTCATTCCGATGATCAGGCCTCTCTCAAACTCGCTTAACTATGAGAAATGTCTTCTATCATGTTTACATGGCATGTTTCGCTTACCAAAGTCTTCCTACAATCGGCGGGTAATCGTCACGTTTATGAATCTTCGAATTTGCGCTGGCTTATACAGCACCCTCTTCCTGATTGTAGCGCTACCTCGGCGGTCCTCCAAAGAATACCCAGAGTTGCATTTTCATTGCCGCCTAGTGTCTTTCTTTATGGGGGGTTGTGCTAGCTCAGGTGTCGTCCACGTCACTTGACCATTGTTCAAAATTACGTGGTTCGTCGCCTAAAGCCCTCGTGTAGCTGAATAGTGCGACGCTAATATTCAATCAATTAATCAGTGTCTTTCTTTAGTTAAAGTAATAGGTAGATATATAAAAAAAAGATTTTTAACAAAATCACGTTTAAGAACATTGTAAATCAGCAGTTCTCGACCTTTTTAATATTAGAAGCTGGGTTTTGTGTGATAATTACGATACACTGGAGTCATTGGTGGACCATAGCTGTAAATTGTTTATTGAAATTTTAATTATGAAGATACTTTCGATACTTTCAATTTATATTTAGTTATTGCTTTGTAATCCGTTAGCATTCATTTTTTAATTTGAATTTGTTTATTAGTGTATTTATTAAGTTTATCTCTTACCATGAATTTTTCCTTTATTTATTAAATTTATTTTATCATGAATTTCGTAAATTACCTAAATTTATTTGAACAAGCTAGGGTAAGAAAAGGCGTTATAGCTCTGCCTTCCATATCCTTAACCTTAGTTCTATGTCACGGAAGAGACCTTTTTCAAAAAGAAACAGATTTGTAGGCCAGGGTGACGTAACACTTCTTTATGGATTGTTTAACTCACGTTCAGCACGTTGCCATCCTTTACCATGCAATAATTAGTACAGTCAGAATCGCGTGAGTGAGTTAAAAATAAAACCGTGAAATAGCAGTAAATTCTTGAAAAAAAAACCACCATTGCCTGAGGAAGTCCACTAATCCGCGGTTTCCTTCGGGTGGTCACTTTCAAAAGGAAGCGACAGAACGCGCAGGAAGAGCTACTTCAGTGTTTTCTGAGAGAAGCAGGTGTCACTGCAACGAACACCTTGCGGGATGAACGCTTTCGAAACTGACCGTTGCAGAAAGAGAAAAAGACTCGAAAAGAAGAAAAAGTTATTCCAAAACCCTTTCAGCCGGTGGGTTTAATACTTAACGATCGAACGCTCTTGTGTTCTGCGCTAACTTAAAGCTGTGCTCTTTCTGTAACTAAAAAATTTTAACTTAAAAAAAATGTATTTTATAAATACGATGAACTAGTTTTGTATAAAATGTATAAACACTGAAAAAAAGGCTAATATCTCAAATGTCATTTAAATTTCAAAGCGTATTTTCAATGCCATTAAATTTCCCTTAAGGATTTGTTTTAAATATTTGTCACAAATTATTTATCTTCGTCATTACCGTATGGGATCTATTTAACTTTAATTCTTTTTTTCTTACCGACACTGCTCAAAGCAATTAAAGGATATTGTAAATCTTACATAAAAAAAAGGGGCAAAACGGGGGGGTTGTAGGAAATGGAAGAAGAAATTAGAAGTGCAAATCTTCCTCATTTTCAAACTTTGGAATGCAAATTTAGAATTTGATGTCAAAAATGACACTTTAATGGCAGCAAATGGAATTTGGGGTTTTTAACTTAATTAATTGCAAGGCAGAAAAGAATGATCGGCATTCAGTAGGTGTGCTTGTTTCGATGAGTGGTATGATGTCTCAACGAAGTCATTTAACCGAATCAGAAACTTGGAGAGTTAGTAGTTGGTTAGAGAGGAGCCGATGCTACTGGAGTTTCACAAAGTAACATTTTCAGGATCTGGAAATGTTTTTTGGAGTAGACTTGCAACAACGTTCAATGAAGTTAGATAGTTAACTCCAACGTCTCGGAGACACCGAAATATGAATGCCCCTCTTCAACAACAGCTTCGCTCAGCACCACAGTTTCGACAAACTGTGTGGCCGTGGTAGCCGAGGGGTCAAGGTATCGGATCGTGGCAGGCCTTGTCACGAGTTCGAGCTCAGTACCACTAAAGACCCACCGTGTAGGGCAGCGATGCATGTTAAATATGACAAGAGCTGAAACATCCTCCCCTTGGTGTGGTGTGGTAGTTAGGAGAAGGGGGTCCAGCTCAGGTTCGTCCACGTCACTTGACCATGGTTCAAAGTGACGTGGTCCGTCACCCAAAGCCCTCGTTTAGCTGAACAGTGCGACGTTAATATTCACTCACTCACTTGACACAAACCGTCCGCAACCGGCTCCACTCAGTGGTTTCTAAGCTCGCCGACCAATGTTATGGAGCACCGTCTTAGAAAGTGGACATCCAGTCCATAGCATGGGAACTGGATGAGAAATGAATGACGTGACATTCTTTCCCGTTTTTCTGTTCACCCTGATAATAGGCGTAGGTTCGTCCGGAGGGAACGTGCCACAAGGAACAATCCTGCGTTTGAGCACGGATGTGTCAGATTTGGCGTTGGGAGAATGAGGGTGTATGCTGGCATCTCCATTGATGAACGCACCAACCTACACATCATTCGAAAAGGAGCTAAGACCGGTCGCTGATATGGGGATCAAATTCTCTAACATATAGTAGTTTCTTACTCTGTAGCAATTGGAAATGACTTCAGGTTGTGACGCCATGAGTAGATAATATACAAAGATTTGTAACAACCTAATTTTGAAATAAGAGAATTATCTATTTGCTCAACACATTACTTATTGAAGCAATAAAGTACATTCGCCGAGCCGGTGCATTCGGTCTATATCACGGGAGATCAATCACTTCAAGCCTTTGTCCAAAGGGAACTTGCCCTTCTCTGTAAGACGTCATTTCCAGTTCTCCAACGCCGTTCACGGTCTCTTCATTTGTCCGAAAAATCTCCTTCGTACCCCGAATCCGATCTCGGCTGGTCTCACTTCAGATCTCTCTCTCCGCTCTATCCTTTTTCCTAAACAACCCTCTTTTAAACACCAGGGGGTTCACAACACGCCCCTTATCATTAGCAGGTCACCAAAATCTGCCCATGCCCCTAGGCCTCATTAGTGTCCTATTCGTGCAGAACACTCCCGGCCTGTCTGGAATCTAATGGTGCCAGGATTCTCGTCCAATATCTGGACACGTTTGTCCATCACACCCCTTTGTTTCTTAAATATATTCTCTCGTAGATCTCCAAGGTGTCAGACTCGTTGGCCAGACAGGCTTCGTCTCTTGTCACCCGGTGGGCACTCCCTTGTCCATTGTGACTTCCAGTCAGAGGGACGACGCGGCTTCGAGGCCAAGCAATAAACAATGACCCCATGGTCACGTGCATTGGTCTCTTAGCCACCTGTTCTGAGCCATAAAACTTGACGTGAATAGAAGGGTGGGGTACATACCAAATGAATTCGTTACAAGGTTAATGGACGGACATATCGTTCTAATTTCGTGAATGATTTCCTTTTCGAGGGAGAAATCACACGAATGGAATGGCCAGCGTGCTCAACGGACCTGAACGCATTACAGCATGTTTGGGCAGTTGAGTTGCTGGCCGCCTACCACCCCCACAAACTCTCTTAGCACTGGAGAAGTGGGACAGAATACCCAGCTCCTCATTAATAAAATTACTAACTCCATACCTCAAAAGTATTCTACGTTGTTGGCCGTCCAGGAAAACCATACACCATATTAAAAAATGGTTTTCTTTCAAGGAAAATTCTTTTTTGTTCCTTTTTTTTTCACATTGGTGTTTTTATCCTTTTGTAACTCAATAAAATAATTTTTTTTCTGCCAAACATGAGTAATTTTTTTCTCATATAACGTATGGCGACTGCCGGTCATCTAAATAATTCCCCAGGCGCGATTTGCCTACGACCTCAATATTTTTTAATTGTTTTGAGAAGTGTATATTCTAACCACTAAAAGTATAACGACATCTTTATTACTAAAATAAGCTAATTTATAATTCCCGCCAATAAAACATATTCTCTCTGTAAGCTAAAATGCGAAATTATGAGTAAGTACTACCTCCATTGAAAAATGTCACTCGACCTTCATTGAAGAATGTCAAGCTATCTTCATCATGATCATTGACGTAGTGGGAGAGATCGCAGAGTAGATCAACTCAGATACCGTCCTCATCCCTTGACTGCAGTTTAAGATTGCGAAGTCTCTCCATCGCGCGCGCGTTTTTTGCTAGTATTTTTTTCCTTACGAATTTTTATTCTTTGAAGCTACAAAATTCTTGTTAAACTACTCCGTTAAGAACTTGCCTGTGCTCTTATGTAAAAAAAAATATTATTACAACTTGTGCGTGTTGTTTTATTATTATTATTCACGGGGGGGGGATGATTTATAGCTCTAAATCAGCGATTCTCACCCTGTGGCCCGCGGGCCGCATGTGGCTCACTGAGACCTTTTAATTGTCCCGGTCATAACCCCTTACTCTGAGAAATTCTTTTATTTAAAATAATGTATTAAAAGTTTGGTGGGAATTTCTTTGACAAAAAATCAAATATATTAATTTTGCTTTTTTGCTGTCGATGTCGTATGGCTGTGAATTGATATTCTTTTTCTATTTGTAACGGTTACGGTTAGTGATCACAGACAACAATGGATTAGCGACAATTTTACGGGTGGAACTAATTTTGAACAATCTTTCAAGCCTTGCAAGCGAAAAATATTCGAATGATTCTGAGGTTGACTGCTTTGTAGTGAAAAACAAACATGGATCAGTACTTGTTTGATTTGTCACGACAGTTCTGTATTTAAAAAAAACAATAAACAGAAATTATTTAATGACATTTTTCCTCTTTCGGGAGGTGATAAATAGACTTTATTGAATATTCTTTGTAACATCAACAAAGTATTTCGTCAGTGTTAATGTCACAGTGGTAACGAAGACATCCTGAGAAGTTTGTTACATTATTGGTTATCATATGAAACTGTTTACTGATACAAAAATTGTGCAGGAGTGTTTCTTAAATTCTTTTAATTTAGTGTTAGTAACAGAAATACAAAATATATATAAAAAAATTATTATTAAAAAAAGCAAAACACAGGAGTTAAATCTTATATATTGGTCTTAAGCATTTCTCCCCCGTTTAATCTCATGCTGCGGCCCGCGTGAAATAGCTAACATCCTTTACGGTCAGCTCCCCCCCCCTTTAGACATTTGGCCAATAGCCTTCATGTCGCTTGTAAGTGCGACGTTCACGAACAATCTGTCCCTTCTTACGTAATGGCATGGAGCAAGACTTGCATTTGGAACACATTTTAGTTAAAAAATACCACCCAATATTTTTTTAATGTCGTAAGACCATGAATATGCATTCATCAGACTGGCTCCACAAAATTTTGAAATGCTTTATCACAGTGCAATGTTTTGTTTTTACGGTTGAATCTAGGCAAGATAGGAGGCGAAGTATAGAGCACAGAAAAATTGATTGAGTCGTAGGGCAAATGTGCTACTCTCTATGGATAGTGAAATGAAACCGTAATTTTTATGCTGGATTATGTTTTAATCTCAAGAATCTGCGCCATGTATAATCTCTTCTTGAAAGACTTCATCGGAGCGCTGTTTGCTTGTTCCACATAGAAAGCGAATCTGTGTTTCTCTCTTAACAAGATATGTAAATAGTTCCTCCGAAAGAAACGAATCAAGTCTTCCGATCCGAAATAAATCCTCGTTTGTTTATCTTCTCCTTTACCTAATAAATTAGGAAGAATAGCGTTTATATTCTTGAATTTTGCCACTAGGCTTTTGAGGCAATTCTGGCTCCTCACCCTTTCGAAACAAAGAGTCACCTTTTTAACCGGAAGACCGTGAAAGTGATTTGCCGTGGACCGTATTTCCATATGTCGTGGAAAGACGGGGAAGAGAAAGGCCCACATCGTTCCCCCCTCCATCCCTGGCGGAATGCCAAATCGTCCACTCCCAAGAGTTGAGGAAATAACACGAATTCAAGTCGTTGTACATTCGCGGGTTCTAACGAAATGATTTCTGCCTTTACTTCGTGTTAGGAAATGGAGATTCAAGTTTTTAGACAGAAAAAAAATCACCTTTGTTTCCTACATTCTGACTTCATTAACGCATTGAGAAGAATCTAAATTTGGTTTAGTAACACCTCACTAACAAGAAACACAGAAACTATTGGCTAAAGACGTCGTCATTTTGAACCGCGATCAAGAGACGAGGACGACACCTGAACTAACATCCACCATTTTCAACTTTTACACACCACGCCAGCGTGTGACATTTTTCATGGAGTGAGAGTTATATGAATGACGAATTATAGGGTAACACGAAGACAAAAAATGAAGGATCTCGTCATTCTGAGCCCTGGTCAAGTGCCGAGAACAACACCTGAGTTGGCACCCTTTCTTCAAACTGCCACACTACACCCACGGGAGGGCATTGACCCTCGACAGATTTAATGTTCATCGGTGGATTTTTGTGGAGATGAACTTACCATTGTTGATATGTGAGCTGGATCTCGTACATGGTTCTATAAGTTAACACTATCGCCACATTTATCGTCTATGGGGGCGTCACGTGATCTTAATTGTTATAAGATTTTTGTTTATTTTCAGAACACCGTGTTTTGATTTCTAAAGCGAATAATTCTTCTTGTAATATGGCATTCTTTTCAATGTTACCGCATGAATTCATTGCTTACTGTGGTATTACCATTGTCAAGGCATTCCCAAACCTAATTTCAAAACCCGAATAAAAGGCCCTTTAAAAGTTGATCGTAGGTAAAACATTTTCCTGGCGGAATGTCAGTGACAAATTGAGTAACTGGTAAAATTCGAGAAGTTCCATTATCATATTCTTTTGGTTTAATTCTGCTAAAAAAGCCGTATTGATGGTCTTTATTTCAATAAAATTTATAGTGTCGCCTGTAACTGTAAATTAACCTCATTAAATTTAGTAAATAGATTTGTTAAATGGGTAAATCTTTCCCCTTGATAAAAATATAGTCACGATCTGATTAGTCTATCGTGGAGACCCTCATGGATCTCTTAAGTATTCTTTCAATGACGTGGACCCCTTGCAGGTGGTCATAGACCCCTGGGGCTCGATACAGACCACTTTGGGAATCACTGATCTATGATATTCCTTACAGAGCCTTGGATGGAATTGGGTTTAAAACTTTTCATTCATATCTTAGGTTATTTCACAATTTTACAATTCAGAAACTTTGCCGTTTTTTAATGAGCGTTCAAGAAAAGGCGATTCGATCAAAAATATTTTCTGCAGTTTTACCCGATATTATTTCATTCAATTGAATAAAAATAAATTACATTGTAACTATACCAGTAGCGCACACAGGAATTTTTCAAGGGGGTTTCCGGGGTCGAAAGTTCACCATTTCTGCACCATGCTCCTTTTGATTTTGTCGATTTTCGGGAACAAAACACAGTAAAAAACTAATTATTGAATAAATAATTAGCATTAATTCATAAAATTAAAATCATTAATAACAAATACTTAATTATTAAACTTTACGTACTATATACTTAGAATTATAATTAATCGGGGGAAAAAATCAAGGGCTTTGGGGGACCCCCCCCCTTGTGTGCTCCACTGAAATATACGCATGTGATTACAGTTATTTATGTAGATAAGTGTAACATATTTTTTCCCGTTTGTATCTATTATATTATAGCTGAAAATCTAGGATATCCATTCAAGTGTTACCCTACTGAAGCATTCCCCCAGGGCCACATACTACCACTTTTCCATTTTTTTCTGTAACGCTACGTACAATTACTAAAAGTTTATACGTATCACATAATATAGATAGCAATTGAATCTATTAATGTGAATATTGTGGTCGCAGAGCCAAGTAATAATAGTACTGAATTCTTTATCAGCATTGCTGCAGTTAAGTCACGAGTTTGAATGCATATTGTGCGCAGAAATTTCACGCATTAAATTTTCGAAAAGTCTTCACTTTGACGTATTCTGGAATAATGGATCAACATCACACTTCGAAGCAACTTGAGGGTTATTGGTGACATACTTCGTCAACTTGAAACAAGGTCAGGTGAAGAGGATGAAACTTAAGGTATCCGACTATTTTTGGAATCATGATTTAAAAAAGGCGTATAAATGGATAATTTTCATGATATTTAGTGTCATTGGGATTAGAATACATATATGAAATTGTTTTAAGAATGTTATTAGAATAAAAAATTATTTAAAGGCAATATTTTGGCAAAAAATGCACTTAGAATTACCTATTTTCAAAGCATTCTCCCTTTATGAAAAATGCTTCTATAATAATAATAATAATATTTTGCTTATATAAAGCAAAGATTTCTCAAGAGGGCCTGAACTAGGATTTTTGAAACATTCACATTATTGTCAGAGTTACTACCCATTGAAATAATTATCGGTGTTTTTTTTTCTTAAAAATTCTCCACTTCGTTGTATTAAAATATATAGATAAATCCACTTCTAAGCTATATATATTTCAAAAATTCAGACTGCAGAGAGGTTTGAGCCCCATCGAGGCAAAATATTATTATGATAGAAGCCTTTTCCATAAAAGGACAATGTTCTGAATAAAGGTCATTCGATGTTCATTTTTTGCCAAAATATTGTACTTAAATCATTTTTTATTGTAGTAATATTCTTAAAACAATTTTATGCATGTATTGTAATCTAAACGACACTAAATATCATAAAAATTATCCATTTATACGCTTTTGCAAAATAACAATTCCTCAGATACATTAAGCTGGCACTTGACTCTCTTCAAATTTCTAACTACATGGAGAGTGCGCAGTAGAAGCTTGGGGTACGTTTCGCCACTTGACCATGATGCAGATTTGCCAAATTTATTTCGAATCGCTCCCGTGAATACTTCTGAGTGCGAAGCCAATCAACAATCCGTCAGTTTAATTTAAAGATAAGAGACTTTTTCCGGTTTAAAAATATGTTTTGAGCTGACACAGTTTAATGTTACATCAACTCAGCCTTTGCGGGATGTTTGTTATTCCAATGGCATAATTGAGTCAGTGAATTATTTCACCGCTTGAATCGAGAAGCGGGGCGTTCCATCAGTACAGCGGCAGAAAGAAGAAGAAGCGCTTAAAATGCCGAGCCACACTTGCACTCGCCATCAAGAGTCTCAGCAGGAAACAAAGGGCGTGAAGATTGGCCTTTGTTTTAATTTCTTGGTGGGTGCGGGCGGGCCGCCCCACAGACGGACACGTGCTACGACTGCCAAGGAACCATCGAATTCCAGGTGCATCGCATGGATATAGGCTAACACATTCTTTTGTTTCTATCCACATACTTGTGATGTGAAGAGCTATCCAAATGGACTCTTTCCGAAGCAAACATTCAAATTATACCAATCAAAATTAATTCAATTAATGTAACACTTCCACGAACTTTTAAGCATAATGAAAGGAGAGGCACGGAAAAGATAATCACATTTGGAAGAGCTGCGTGGATTTGTAAATAGCGTCAAGGATTTTTTGAGTTGGTTTCTCTTGTATGAGCTTTTTCGTCAAGAATTAAAAAAAGGCCTTTTCATTCGCTGACTCATTTTATAGTTAGATTTAATTAATAAGAACCGTTTATTCCTGTCCTTGATTGAGGCAAAATGTTACGAAAAATAATGTGTACCGAATTACTTTCAGCGAGGTCATTGGAAACATTTTAGAAACGAGAACTTTTACTAATAATTTCATATCTTTTGCAAAAAGTTCGTTAGACGTGGTAGTCAAGTGGCTAGGGTTGCGAACTCGTGACCGGCGTTACTTATGTCGAGGCTCAATTTTTTTACGTTGGTGGGATGTGCAAGTTCAGAAACTGGGGTCGATTACGTTTCAAAATTGCGAGGTCCAGAGCTAGGATTCGGAGGTTCTCCTACACCAAGAGATTTTTCATTTTTTGCGTACAGGTCAGCGCTATCATCTCTGTCTTTAAAATGTAAACATCTCCTGTACGCCGCTCGTGAAGTGCATCTCCTTCGCGTTGCTTTGAAGAGCGATTGGTTTGATTAAGATCCCTTTTTAATGTAACGCAAGGGTTATAGGTGACCGACCTCGTAACTTTGAGCCTCGATCCAATGACAACCCCTGAGTTGACCATTCCACTCACCAAAGCGCCATACCACGGACTGGAAGTAATAGTTCAATGGCAACACCGACAGTTTCATGCTCCGTATCACGATCGCTTGCTATCCTCATCTTTTAATCCATGGTTTCTTCAGTTGCTCGATGGCAGTCCTCTTGAAGATAGGGACACGGAAATGTTAATCATTTCCCCATTTAAAAGTTACTGTAATGACTGAGCTTTGATATGATCCACACCCTTCTATTCATACCAAGAGTCTTATAGATTAGAGCTGCTGGCTTGGAGACAGTGCACGGGGCTTTGAGTTCATTGTCTATTGTTTGGCCTCGGGTCCACCACGACACTATGACTGGAAGTCATAATGGACATAAAAGTGCCCCCGGGAGACAATTGACGGGGCCTGTCTGACACCTAGGAGGATGACAGGAGAAAGACTTCAAGGAACAATGACTGCGTAATGGACAAAGTGTCTAGATGTCGGACAAGAAGTCTGGTGCCAGTTCATTCAAGAAGGTTTAGGGAGAATGATTGTGAGTTCTGCACGAATAGGACACTAATGAGTCCAAGGGCTGTGTGCAGAATTTATTGGCCCTCCCAATGTTAAGTGACGAGGGGCGTGTAGTGGACTCGCCCCTGGTGTTTAAAAGGATAATTTTTTGGAGATGGGAGATCAGATAGCAGAGATCGAGATCAAATCGAGACGACAGCTGAAAGACACGGAAGGAAAGGCTCTTCGCGTGATGGTGAGAATGAGTGGAATGTTCTAGAAGATCTTGTGATGCGGAGGAACTGCGTAGGGCCAACACCCTCGAGAGAAACTACTCCCCGATGTTTGCACAACGGTTAGGTAACCGTGAAGCCAATTTAACATGGCACTGTATTTTGTTACCCTTACGTGCAAACAAGGGAGTCTACAATTTACCTTATACTCCTTGAATTGCAAAATTTATTGATGTAGAATATGAATAAAGTAAATTCATTTAATGTCTTGCTGTGTGACTAAAAACGCTACATAGTCATTACGTTACAGAACACTAAACCTATTCATAATTTGATTTAGGCCAACTTTGAAGAAATGCGAGCATTATCTATTGGAAACGGACCTCATTATTCTGGACCACGTTCAAGAGATGAGGACAACACCACAGCTTGCATTCCCTGTCCAAATTTCTACAGCATGTTAGCGTGAGGACTTTGAGCCTTGATAGATTTCACGTGCATCAACCCGTCTAAGCGGTAGGTTTTCAGTGGCTACAAGACCCCAACCCACAAGCGCGACACCTTTCGGCAATGATTTCGTGACCATAACCACTCGGCTGTTGATAAGATGGGCGGATGACGGGGGACAGAAACACTGGCGTACACAGGAATTTTTCAATGGAAGGAGGGGGAGGAGTCCAGGGTTGAAAATCCACCATTCTTGTATCATTCCCCAATACGTCGCCAAACATATTCTTTCGATTTTATCGATTTTTTGGAACAAAACACAATAAACAATGAATTATTGAATAAATAATTAGAATACTTAGTAAAACTAATTATTAAATACAATTATTTACGTACTATATACATAGGATTGTAAATCAATCGGAAAAATTCGAGGGTGAAGAGGGGGGTGTCCGGACCCGGTTACCCCTTCCCCTTGTGTGGGCCACTGAACAGAAGGATTGAATATATTGTATGCATCTTTTGTAGGAATCTATTCTAGGTATCTTCGTCATTGTAGGTCATACAACTTTTTCACTTGGTATCTTATTTTATTTTATTATACTATACATATATTTATCAAAACCTACATTATTTTGCTTTAAAATTAGTTTGAAGGCATTAAAAAATACAGTTATACAAGGGGAATAGATTTCATAATATTGATTTCCCATTAAATCTGTTCAAGGAATTTGGAAATGTATGCATTCACCTTAATCTTGGCGAACAGAATTTCAACCATCTTATTACACAAGCCTACGATGGGAAATAATGGAAGGGAAGTAATGGCTCAACTTTATGTATTTTTGGTGCTGATTTTAAAAATAATGAACAATTTCTATCACGTCACATTTCCTTCGAAAAAAATTCAATTTTAATTGGATTTTTATGAGCATATTTTCAGCGTTTAATTTCTTCCCACCCTGGCTGACCTTCGTGAGGCAGTTGAATTGTTGGGCTTCAGATTGACAGAAAACAAACATATTGACGGAAGGAACCTCTTTGTATTGGTATAGGAATGGAGAAAAAGAATTTGTTAGTATACTTTGAGGAATATTAGAACCAGGTATAATGTTCAGATATTACCAGAAGGATGAGCAAATTTAACCTTTCCATTGCAATCTCTCTCTACTCATAGTTTTGCCACAAATTCAAGGCTCTAAATACACGCTGCTAGGAGCCATCTCAGACCTGCTCTAGGGTTGATTTGCGTCTGAATAATGAGGCAGTTGAATTGTTGGGCTTCAGATTGACAGAAAAACAAACATATTGACGGAAGGAACCTCTTTGTATTGGTATAGGAATGGAGAAAAAGAATTTGTTAGTATATACTTTGAGGAATATTAGAACCTGGTATAATGTTCAGATATTACCAGAAGGATGAGCAAATTTAACCTTTCCATTGCAATCTCTCTCTACTCATAGTTTGGCCACAAATTCAAGGCTCTAAATACACGCTGCTAGGAGCCATCTCAGACCTGCTCTAGGGCCTCTGAATAATGAGGCAGTTGAATTATTGGGCTTCAGATTGACAGAAAAAAACAAACATATTGATGGAAGGAACCTCTTTGTATTGCTATAAGAATAGTGAAAAAGAATTTGTTAGTATATACTTTGAGGAATATTAGAACCTGGTATAATGTTCAGATATTACCAGAAGGATGAGCAAATTTAACCTTTCCATTGCAATCTCTCTCTACTCGAAGTTTGGACACAAATTCAAGGCTCTAAATACACGCTGCTAGGAGCCATCTCAGACCTGCTCTAGGGCCTCTGAATAATGAGGCAGTTGAATTGTTGGGCTTCACAGAAAACAAACATATTGACGGAAGGAACCTCTTTGTATTGGCATAGGAATGGAGAAAAAGAATTTGTTAGTATACTTTGAGGAATATTAGAACCAGGTATAATGTTCAGATATTACCAGAAGGATGAGCAAATTTAACCTTTCCATTGCAATCTCTCTCTACTCATAGTTTTGCCACAAATTCAAGGCTCTAAATACACGCTGCTAGAGCCATCTCAGACCTGCTCTAGGTTGATCTGCCTCTGAATAATGAGGCAGTTGAATTGTTGGGCTTCGTAATGACAGAAAACCAACATATTGACGGAAGGAACCTCTTTGTATTGGTATAGGAATGGAGAAAAAGAATTTGTTAGTATACTTTGAGGAATATTAGAACCAGGTATAATGTTCAGATATTACCAGAAGGATGAGCAAATTTAACCTTTCCATTGCAATCTCTCTCTACTCATAGTTTTGCCACAAATTCAAGGCTCTAAATACACGCTGCTAGGAGCCATCTCAGACCTGCTCTAGGGTTGATCTGCCTCTGAATAATGAGGCAGTTGAATTGTTGGGCTTCAGATTGACAGAAAACAAACATATTGACGGAAGGAACCTCTTTGTATTGGTATAGGAATGGAGAAAAAGAATTTGTTAGTATATACTTTGAGGAATATTAGAACCTGGTATAATGTTCAGATATTACCAGAAGGATGAGCAAATTTAACCTTTCCATTGCAATCTCTCTCTACTCATAGTTTGGCCACAAATTCAAGGCTCTAAATACACGCTGCTAGGAGCCATCTCAGACCTGCTCTAGGGTTGATCTGCCTCTGAATAATGAGGCAGTTGAATTGTTGGGCTTCGTAATGACAGAAAACAAACATATTGACGGAAGGAACCTCTTTGTATTGGTATAGGAATGGAGAAAAAGAATTTGTTAGTATACTTTGAGGAATATTAGAACCAGGTATAATGTTCAGATATTACCAGAAGGATGAGCAAATTTAACCTTTCCATTGCAATCTCTCTCTACTCATTGTTTTGCCACAAATTCAAGGCTCTAAATACACGCTGCTAGAGCCATCTCAGACCTGCTCTAGGGCCTCTGAATAATGAGGCAGTTGAATTGTTGGGCTTCAGATTGACAAAAAACAAACATATTGACCGAAGGAACCTCTTTGTATTGGTATAGGAATGGAGAAAAGAATTTGTTAGTATATACTTTGAGGAATATTAGAACCTGGTATAATGTTCAGATATTACCAGAAGGATGAGCAAATTTAACCTTTCCATTGCTATCTCTTTCTACTCATAGTTTGGCCACAAATTCAAGGCTCTAAATACACGCTGCTAGGAGCCATCTCAGACCTGCTCTAGGGTTGATCTGCCTCTGAATAATGAGGCAGTTGAATTGTTGGGCTTCGTAATGACAGAAAACAAACATATTGACGGAAGGAACCTCTTTGTATTGGTATAGGAATGGAGAAAAAGAATTTGTTAGTATACTTTGAGGAATATTAGAACCAGGTATAATGTTCAGATATTACCAGAAGGATGAGCAAATTTAACCTTTCCATTGCAATCTCTCTCTACTCATAGTTTTGCCACAAATTCAAGGCTCTAAATACACGCTGCTAGGAGCCATCTCAGACCTGCTCTAGGGTTGATCTGCCTCTGAATAATGAGGCAGTTGAATTGTTGGGCTTCAGATTGACAGAAAACAAACATATTGACGGAAGGAACCTCTTTGTATTGGTAAAGGAATGGAGAAAAAGAATTTGTTAGTATATACTTTGAGGAATATTAGAACCTGGTATAATGTTCAGATATTACCAGAAGGATGAGCAAATTTAACCTTTCCATTGCAATCTCTCTCTACTCATAGTTTGGCCACAAATTCAAGGCTCTAAATACACGCTGCTAGGAGCCATCTCAGACCTGCTCTAGGGCCTCTGAATAATGAGGCAGTTGAATTGATGGGCTTCAGATTGACAGAAAACAAACATATTGACGGAAGGAACCTCTTTGTATTGGTATAGGAATGGAGAAGAAGAATTTGTTAGTATATACTTTGAGGAATATTAGAACCTGGTATAATGTTCAGATATTACCAGAAGGATGAGCAAATTTAACCTTTCCATTGCAATCTCTCTCTACTCATAGTTTGGCCACAAATTCAAGGCTCTAAATACACGTTCCTAGGAGCCATCTCAGACCTGCTCTAGGGCCTCTGAATAATGAGGCAGTTGAATTGATGGGCTTCAGATTGACAGAAAACAAACATATTGACGGAAGGAACCTCTTTGTATTGGTATAGGAATGGAGAGAAAAGAATTTGTTAGTATATACTTTGAGGAATATTAGAACCTGGTATAATGTTCAGATATTACCAGAAGGATGAGCAAATTTAACCTTTCCATTGCAATCTCTCTCTACTCATAGTTTTGCCACAAATTCAAGGCTCTAAATACACGCTGCTAGGAGCCATCTCAGACCTGCTCTAGGGTTGATCTGCCTCTGAATAATGAGGCAGTTGAATTGATGGGCTTCAGATTGACAGAAAACAAACATATTGACGGAAGGAACCTCTTTGTATTGGTATAGGAATGGAGAAGAAGAATTTGTTAGTATATACTTTGAGGAATATTAGAACCTGGTATAATGTTCAGATATTACCAGAAGGATGAGCAAATTTAACCTTTCCATTGCAATCTCTCTCTACTCATAGTTTGGCTACAAATTCAAAGCTCTAAATACACGCTGCTAGGAGCCATCTCAGACCTGCTCTAGGGCCACTGAATAATGAGGCAGTTGAATTGTTGGGCTTCAGATTGACAGAAAACAAACATATTGACGGAAGGAACCTCTTTGTATTGGTATAGAAATGGAGAAAAAGAATTTGTTAGTATATACTTTGAGGAATATTAGAACCTGGTATAATGTTCAGATATGACCAGAAGGATGAGCAAATTTAACCTTTCCATTGCAATCTCTCTCTACTCATAGTTTTGCCACAAATTGAAGGCTCTAAATACACGCTGCTAGGAGCCATCTCAGACCTGCTCTAGGTTGATCTGCCTCTGAATAATGAGGCAGTTGAATTGTTGGGCTTCAGATTGACAGAAAAACAAACATATTGACGGAAGGAACCTCTTTGTTTTGGAATAGGAATGGAGAAAAAGAATTTGTTAGTATATAATTTGAGGAATATTAGAACCTGGTGTAATGTTCAGATATTACCAGAAGGATGAGCAAATTTAACCTTTCCATTGCAATCTCTCTCTACTCATAGTTTGGCTACAAATTCAAGGCTCTAAATACACGCTGCTAGGAGCCATCTCAGACCTGCTCTAGGGCCACTGAATAATGAGGCAGTTGAATTGTTGGGCTTCAGATTGACAGAAAATAAACATATTGACGGAAGGAACCTCTTTGTATTGGTACAGAAATGGAGAAAAGAATTTGTTAGTATATACTTTGAGGAATATTAGAACCTGGTATAATGTTCAAATATTACCGGAAGGATGAGCAAATTTAACCTTTCCATTGCAATCTCTCTCTACTCATAGTTTGGGCCACAAATTCAAGGCTCTAAATACACGCTGCTAGGAGCCATCTCAGACCTGCTCTAGGGCCTCTGAATAATGAGGCAGTTGAATTGTTGGGCTTCACAGAAAACAAACATATTGACGGAAGGAACCTCTTTGTATTGGTATAGGAATGGAGAAAAAGAATTTGTTAGTATATACTTTGAGGAATATTAGAACCTGGTATAATGTTCAGATATGACCAGAAGGATGAGCAAATTTAACCTTTCCATTGCAATCTTTCTCTACTCATAGTTTTGCCACAAATTCAAGGCTCTAAATACACGCTGCTAGGAGCCATCTCATACCTGCTCTAGGGTTGATCTGCCTCTGAATAATGAGGCAGTTGAATTGTTGGGCTTCAGATTGACAGAAAACAAACATATTGACGGAAGGAACCTCTTTGTATTGGTATAGGAATGGAGAAAAAGAATTTGTTAGTATATACTTTGAGGAATATTAGAACCTGGTATAATGTTCAGATATTACCAGAAGGATGAGCAAATTTAACCTTTCCATTGCAATCTCTCTCTACTCATAGTTTGGCCACAAATTCAAGGCTCTAAATACACGCTGCTAGGAGCCATCTCAGACCTGCTCTAGGGCCTCTGAATAATGAGGCAGTTGAATTGATGGGCTTCAGATTGACAGAAAACAAACATATTGACGGAAGGAACCTCTTTGTATTGGTATAGGAATGGAGAAAAAGAATTTGTTAGTATATACTTTGAGGAATATTAGAACCTGGTATAATGTTCAGATATTACCAGAAGGATGAGCAAATTTAACCTTTCCATTGCAATCTCTCTCTACTCATAGTTTGGCCACAAATTCAAGGCTCTAAATACACGCTGCTAGGAGCCATCTCAGACCTGCTCTAGGGCCTCTGAATAATGAGGCAGTTGAATTGATGGGCTTCAGATTGACAGAAAACAAACATATTGACGGAAGGAACCTCTTTGTATTGGTATAGGAATGGAGAAGAAGAATTTGTTAGTATATACTTTGAGGAATATTAGAACCTGGTATAATGTTCAGATATTACCAGAAGGATGAGCAAATTTAACCTTTCCATTGCAATCTCTCTCTACTCATAGTTTGGCCACAAATTCAAGGCTCTAAATACACGCTGCTAGGAGCCATCTCAGACCTGCTCTAGGGGGCCTCTGAATAATGAGGCAGTTGAATTGATGGGCTTCAGATTGACAGAAAACAAACATATTGACGGAAGGAACCTCTTTGTATTGGTATAGGAATGGAGAAAAAGAATTTGTTAGTATATACTTTGAGGAATATTAGAACCTGGTATAATGTTCAGATATTACCAGAAGGATGAGCAAATTTAACCTTTCCATTGCAATCTCTCTCTACTCATAGTTTTGCCACAAATTCAAGGCTCTAAATACACGCTGCTAGGAGCCATCTCAGACCTGCTCTAGGTTGATCTGCCTCTGAATAATGAGGCAGTTGAATTGATGGGCTTCAGATTGACAGAAAAACAAACATATTGACGGAAGGAACCTCTTTGTATTGGTATAGGAATGGAGAAAAAGAATTTGTTAGTATATACTTTGAGGAATATTAGAACCTGGTATAATGTTCAGATATTACCAGAAGGATGAGCAAATTTAACCTTTCCATTGCAATCTCTCTCTACTCATAGTTTTGCCACAAATTCAAGGCTCTAAATACACGCTGCTAGGAGCCATCTCAGACCTGCTCTAGGGTTGATCTGCCTCTGAATAATGAGGCAGTTGAATTGTTGGGCTTCAGATTGACAGAAAACAAACATATTGACGGAAGGAACCTCTTTGTATTGGTATAGGAATGGAGAAAAGAATTTGTTAGTATATACTTTGAGGAATATTAGAACCTGGTATAATGTTCAGATATTACCAGAAGGATGAGCAAATTTAACCTTTCCATTGCAATCTCTCTCTACTCATAGTTTGGCCACAAATTCAAGGCTCTAAATACACGCTGCTAGGAGCCATCTCAGACCTGCTCTAGGGCCTCTGAATAATGAGGCAGTTGAATTGTTGGGCTTCAGATTGACAGAAAACAAACATATTGACGGAAGGAACCTCTTTGTATTGGTATAGGAATGGAGAAAAAGAATTTGTTAGTATATACTTTGAGGAATATTAGAACCTGGTATAATGTTCAGATATTACCAGAAGGATGAGCAAATTTAACCTTTCCATTGCAATCTCTCTCTACTCATAGTTTGGGCCACAAATTCAAGGCTCTAAATACACGCTGCTAGGAGCCATCTCAGACCTGCTCTAGGGCCTCTGAATAATGAGGCAGTTGAATTGATGGGCTTCAGATTGACAGAAAACAAACATATTGACGGAAGGAACCTCTTTGTATTGGTATAGGAATGGAGAAGAAGAATTTGTTAGTATATACTTTGAGGAATATTAGAACCTGGTATAATGTTCAGATATTACCAGAAGGATGAGCAAATTTAACCTTTCCATTGCAATCTCTCTCTACTCATAGTTTGGCCACAAATTCAAGGCTCTAAATACACGCTGCTAGGAGCCATCTCAGACCTGCTCTAGGGTTGATCTGCCTCTGAATAATGAGGCAGTTGAATTGTTGGGCTTCAGATTGACAGAAAACAAACATATTGACGGAAGGAACCTCTTTGTATTGGTATAGGAATGGAGAAAAAGAATTTGTTAGTATATACTTTGAGGAATATTAGAACCTGGTATAATGTTCAGATATGACCAGAAGGATGAGCAAATTTAACCTTTCCATTGCAATCTCTCTCTACTCATAGTTTTGCCACAAATTCAAGGCTCTAAATACACGCTGCTAGAGCCATCTCAGACCTGCTCTAGGGTTGATCTGCCTCTGAATAATGAGGCAGTTGAATTGTTGGGCTTCAGATTGACAGAAAACAAACATATTGACGGAAGGAACCTCTTTGTTTTGGTATAGGAATGGAGAAAAAGAATTTGTTAGTATATAATTTGAGGAATATTAGAACCTGGTATAATGTTCAGATATTACCAGAAGGATGAGCAAATTTAACCTTTCCATTGCAATCTCTCTCTACTCATAGTTTGGCTACAAATTCAAGGCTCTAAATACACGCTGCTAGGAGCCATCTCAGACCTGCTCTAGGGCCACTGAATAATGAGGCAGTTGAATTGTTGGGCTTCAGATTGACAGAAAATAAACATATTGACGGAAGGAACCTCTTTGTATTGGTATAGAAATGGAGAAAAGAATTTGTTAGTATATACTTTGAGGAATATTAGAACCTGGTATAATGTTCAAATATTACCAGAAGGATGAGCAAATTTAACCTTTCCATTGCAATCTCTCTCTACTCATAGTTTGGGCCACAAATTCAAGGCTCTAAATACACGCTGCTAGGAGCCATCTCAGACCTGCTCTAGGGCCTCTGAATAATGAGGCAGTTGAATTGTTGGGCTTCACACAGAAAACAAACATATTGACGGAAGGAACCTCTTTGTATTGGTATAGGAATGGAGAAAAAGAATTTGTTAGTATATACTTTGAGGAATATTAGAACCTGGTATAATGTTCAGATATGACCAGAAGGATGAGCAAATTTAACCTTTCCATTGCAATCTTTCTCTACTCATAGTTTTGCCACAAATTCAAGGCTCTAAATACACGCTGCTAGAGCCATCTCAGACCTGCTCTAGGTTGATCTCTGAATAATGAGGCAGTTGAATTGTTGGGCTTCAGATTGACAGAAAACAAACATATTGACGGAAGGAACCTCTTTGTATTGGTATAGGAATGGAGAAGAAGAATTTGTTAGTATATACTTTGAGGAATATTAGAACCTGGTATAATGTTCAGATATGACCAGAAGGATGAGCAAATTTAACCTTTCCATTGCAATCTCTCTCTACTCATAGTTTTGCCACAAATTCAAGGCTCTAAATACACGCTGCTAGGAGCCATCTCAGACCTGCTCTAGGTTGATCTGCCTCTGAATAATGAGGCAGTTGAATTGTTGGGCTTCAGATTGACAGAAAACAAACATATTGACGGAAGGAACCTCTTTGTATTGGTATAGGAATGGAGAAAAAGAATTTGTTAGTATATACTTTGAGGAATATTAGAACCTGGTATAATGTTCAGATATTACCAGAAGGATGAGCAAATTTAACCTTTCCATTGCAATCTCTCTCTACTCATAGTTTGGCCACAAATTCAAGGCTCTAAATACACGCTGCTGGGAGCCATCTCAGACCTGCTCTAGGGCCTCTGAATAATGAGGCAGTTGAATTGATGGGCTTCAGATTGACAGAAAACAAACATATTGACGGAAGGAACCTCTTTGTATTGGTATAGGAATGGAGAAGAAGAATTTGTTAGTATATACTTTGAGGAATATTAGAACCTGGTATAATGTTCAGATATTACCAGAAGGATGAGCAAATTTAACCTTTCCATTGCAATCTCTCTCTACTCATAGTTTGGCCACAAATTCAAGGCTCTAAATACACGCTGCTAGGAGCCATCTCAGACCTGCTCTAGGGCTGCCTCTGAATAATGAGGCAGTTGAATTGTTGGGCTTCAGATTGACAGAAAACAAACATATTGACGGAAGGAACCTCTTTGTATTGGTATAGGAATGGAGAAAAAGAATTTGTTAGTATATACTTTGAGGAATATTAGAACCTGGTATAATGTTCAGATATTACCAGAAGGATGAGCAAATTTAACCTTTCCATTGCAATCTCTCTCTACTCATAGTTTGGCCACAAATTCAAGGCTCTAAATACACGCTGCTAGGAGCCATCTCAGACCTGCTCTAGGGGTTGATCTGCCTCTGAATAATGAGGCAGTTGAATTGTTGGGCTTCAGATTGACAGAAAACAAACATATTGACGGAAGGAACCTCTTTGTATTGGTATAGGAATGGAGAAAAGAATTTGTTAGTATATACTTTGAGGAATATTAGAACCAGGTATAATGTTCAGATATTACCAGAAGGATGAGCAAATTTAACCTTTCCATTGCAATCTCTCTCTACTCATAGTTTTGCCACAAATTCAAGGCTCTAAATACACGCTGCTAGGAGCCATCTCAGACCTGCTCTAGGGTTGATCTGCCTCTGAATAATGAGGCAGTTGAATTGTTGGGCTTCAGATTGACAGAAAACAAACATATTGACGGAAGGAACCTCTTTGTATTGGTATAGGAATGGAGAAAAAGAATTTGTTAGTATATACTTTGAGGAATATTAGAACCTGGTATAATGTTCAGATATTACCAGAAGGATGAGCAAATTTAACCTTTCCATTGCAATCTCTCTCTACTCATAGTTTGGCCACAAATTCAAGGCTCTAAAAATACACGCTGCTAGGAGCCATCTCAGACCTGCTCTAGGTTGATCTGCCTCTGAATAATGAGGCAGTTGAATTGTTGGGCTTCGTAATGACAGAAAACAAACATATTGACGGAAGGAACCTCTTTGTATTGGTATAGGAATGGAGAAAAGAATTTGTTAGTATACTTTGAGGAATATTAGAACCAGGTATAATGTTCAGATATTACCAGAAGGATGAGCAAATTTAACCTTTCCATTGCAATCTCTCTCTACTCATAGTTTTGCCACAAATTCAAGGCTCTAAATACACGCTGCTAGGAGCCATCTCAGACCTGCTCTAGGGCCTCTGAATAATGAGGCAGTTGAATTGTTGGGCTTCAGATTGACAGAAAACAAACATATTGACCGAAGGAACCTCTTTGTATTGGTATAGGAATGGAGAAAAAGAATTTGTTAGTATATACTTTGAGGAATATTAGAACCTGGTATAATGTTCAGATATTACCAGAAGGATGAGCAAATTTAACCTTTCCATTGCTATCTCTCTCTACTCATAGTTTGGCCACAAATTCAAGGCTCTAAATACACGCTGCTAGAGCCATCTCAGACCTGCTCTAGGTTGATCTGCCTCTGAATAATGAGGCAGTTGAATTGTTGGGCTTCGTAATGACAGAAAACAAACATATTGACGGAAGGAACCTCTTTGTATTGGTATAGGAATGGAGAAAAAGAATTTGTTAGTATACTTTGAGGAATATTAGAACCAGGTATAATGTTCAGATATTACCAGAAGGATGAGCAAATTTAACCTTTCCATTGCAATCTCTCTCTACTCATAGTTTTGCCACAAATTCAAGGCTCTAAATACACGCTGCTAGGAGCCATCTCAGACCTGCTCTAGGTTGATCTGCCTCTGAATAATGAGGCAGTTGAATTGTTGGGCTTCAGATTGACAGAAAAACAAACATATTGACGGAAGGAACCTCTTTGTATTGGTATAGGAATGGAGAAAAGAATTTGTTAGTATATACTTTGAGGAATATTAGAACCTGGTATAATGTTCAGATATTACCAGAAGGATGAGCAAATTTAACCTTTCCATTGCAATCTCTCTCTACTCATAGTTTGGCCACAAATTCAAGGCTCTAAATACACGCTGCTAGGAGCCATCTCAGACCTGCTCTAGGGCCTCTGAATAATGAGGCAGTTGAATTGATGGGCTTCAGATTGACAGAAAACAAAACATATTGACGGAAGGAACCTCTTTGTATTGGTATAGGAATGGAGAAGAAGAATTTGTTAGTATATACTTTGAGGAATATTAGAACCTGGTATAATGTTCAGATATTACCAGAAGGATGAGCAAATTTAACCTTTCCATTGCAATCTCTCTCTACTCATAGTTTGGCCACAAATTCAAGGCTCTAAATACACGCTGCTAGGAGCCATCTCAGACCTGCTCTAGGGCCTCTGAATAATGAGGCAGTTGAATTGTTGGGCTTCAGATTGACAGAAAACAAACATATTGACGGAAGGAACCTCTTTGTATTGGTATAGGAATGGAGAAGAAGAATTTGTTAGTATATACTTTGAGGAATATTAGAACCTGGTATAATGTTCAGATATTACCAGAAGGATGAGCAAATTTAACCTTTCCATTGCAATCTCTCTCTACTCATAGTTTTGCCACAAATTCAAGGCTCTAAATACACGCTGCTAGGAGCCATCTCAGACCTGCTCTAGGGTTGATCTGCCTCTGAATAATGAGGCAGTTGAATTGTTGGGCTTCAGATTGACAGAAAACAAACATATTGACGGAAGGAACCTCTTTGTATTGGTATAGGAATGGAGAAAAAGAATTTGTTAGTATATACTTTGAGGAATATTAGAACCTGGTATAATGTTCAGATATTACCAGAAGGATGAGCAAATTTAACCTTTCCATTGCAATCTCTCTCTACTCATAGTTTGGCTACAAATTCAAAGCTCTAAATACACGCTGCTAGGAGCCATCTCAGACCTGCTCTAGGTTGGCCACTGAATAATGAGGCAGTTGAATTGTTGGGCTTCAGATTGACAGAAAACAAACATATTGACGGAAGGAACCTCTTTGTATTGGTATAGAAATGGAGAAAAAGAATTTGTTAGTATATACTTTGAGGAATATTAGAACCTGGTATAATGTTCAGATATTACCAGAAGGATGAGCAAATTTAACCTTTCCATTGCAATCTCTCTCTACTCATAGTTTTGCCACAAATTCAAGGCTCTAAATACACGCTGCTAGGAGCCATCTCAGACCTGCTCTAGGGTTGGCCTCTGAATAATGAGGCAGTTGAATTGTTGGGCTTCAGATTGACAGAAAACAAACATATTGACGGAAGGAACCTCTTTGTATTGGTATAGGAATGGAGAAAAGAATTTGTTAGTATATAATTTGAGGAATATTAGAACCTGGTATAATGTTCAGATATTACCAGAAGGATGAGCAAATTTAACCTTTCCATTGCAATCTCTCTCTACTCATAGTTTGGCCACAAATTCAAGGCTCTAAATACACGCTGCTAGGAGCCATCTCAGACCTGCTCTAGGGTTGATCTAGGGCCTCTGAATAATGAGGCAGTTGAATTGTTGGGCTTCAGATTGACAGAAAACAAACATATTGACGGAAGGAACCTCTTTGTATTGGTATAGGAATGGAGAAAAGAATTTGTTAGTATATACTTTGAGGAATATTAGAACCTGGTATAATGTTCAGATATGACCAGAAGGATGAGCAAATTTAACCTTTCCATTGCAATCTCTCTCTACTCATAGTTTTGCCACAAATTCAAGGCTCTAAATACACGCTGCTAGGAGCCATCTCAGACCTGCTCTAGGTTGATCTGCCTCTGAATAATGAGGCAGTTGAATTGTTGGGCTTCAGATTGACAGAAAACAAACATATTGACGGAAGGAACCTCTTTGTATTGGTATAGGAATGGAGAAAAGAATTTGTTAGTATATACTTTGAGGAATATTAGAACCTGGTATAATGTTCAGATATTACCAGAAGGATGAGCAAATTTAACCTTTCCATTGCAATCTCTCTCTACTCATAGTTTTGCCACAAATTCAAGGCTCTAAATACACGCTGCTAGGAGCCATCTCAGACCTGCTCTAGGGCCTCTGAATAATGAGGCAGTTGAATTGTTGGGCTTCAGATTGACAGAAAACAAACATATTGACGGAAGGAACCTCTTTGTATTGGTATAGGAATGGAGAAAAAGAATTTGTTAGTATATACTTTGAGGAATATTAGAACCTGGTATAATGTTCAGATATTACCAGAAGGATGAGCAAATTTAACCTTTCCATTGCAATCTCTCTCTACTCATAGTTTGGCCACAAATTCAAGGCTCTAAATACACGCTGCTAGGAGCCATCTCAGACCTGCTCTAGGGCCTCTGAATAATGAGGCAGTTGAATTGTTGGGCTTCAGATTGACAGAAAACAAACATATTGACGGAAGGAACCTCTTTGTATTGGTATAGGAATGGAGAAAAAGAATTTGTTAGTATATACTTTGAGGAATATTAGAACCAGGTATAATGTTCAGATATTACCAGAAGGATGAGCAAATTTAACCTTTCCATTGCAATCTCTCTCTACTCATAGTTTTGCCACAAATTCAAGGCTCTAAATACACGCTGCTAGGAGCCATCTCAGACCTGCTCTAGGGTTGATCTGCCTCTGAATAATGAGGCAGTTGAATTGTTGGGCTTCAGATTGACAGAAAACAAACATATTGACGGAAGGAACCTCTTTGTATTGGTATAGGAATGGAGAAAAGAATTTGTTAGTATATACTTTGAGGAATATTAGAACCTGGTATAATGTTCAGATATTACCAGAAGGATGAGCAAATTTAACCTTTCCATTGCAATCTCTCTCTACTCATAGTTTTGCCACAAATTCAAGGCTCTAAATACACGCTGCTAGGAGCCATCTCAGACCTGCTCTAGGGTTGATCTGCCTCTGAATAATGAGGCAGTTGAATTGTTGGGCTTCAGATTGACAGAAAACAAACATATTGACGGAAGGAACCTCTTTGTATTGGTATAGGAATGAGAGAAAAAGAATTTGTTAGTATATACTTTGAGGAATATTAGAACCTGGTATAATGTTCAGATATTACCAGAAGGATGAGCAAATTTAACCTTTCCATTGCAATCTCTCTCTACTCATAGTTTTGCCACAAATTCAAGGCTCTAAATACACGCTGCTAGGAGCCATCTCAGACCTGCTCTAGGGTTGATCTGCCTCTGAATAATGAGGCAGTTGAATTGTTGGGCTTCAGATTGACAGAAAACAAACATATTGACGGAAGGAACCTCTTTGTATTGGTATAGGAATGGAGAAAAAGAATTTGTTAGTATATACTTTGAGGAATATTAGAACCTGGTATAATGTTCAGATATTACCAGAAGGATGAGCAAATTTAACCTTTCCATTGCAATCTCTCTCTACTCATAGTTTGGCCACAAATTCAAGGCTCTAAATACACGCTGCTAGGAGCCATCTCAGACCTGCTCTAGGGCCTCTGAATAATGAGGCAGTTGAATTGATGGGCTTCAGATTGACAGAAAACAAACATATTGACGGAAGGAACCTCTTTGTATTGGTATAGGAATGGAGAAAAGAATTTGTTAGTATATACTTTGAGGAATATTAGAACCTGGTATAATGTTCAGATATTACCAGAAGGATGAGCAAATTTAACCTTTCCATTGCAATCTCTCTCTACTCATAGTTTTGCCACAAATTCAAGGCTCTAAATACACGCTGCTAGGAGCCATCTCAGACCTGCTCTAGGGTTGATCTGCCTCTGAATAATGAGGCAGTTGAATTGTTGGGCTTCAGATTGACAGAAAACAAACATATTGACGGAAGGAACCTCTTTGTATTGGTATAGGAATGGAGAAAAAGAATTTGTTAGTATATACTTTGAGGAATATTAGAACCTGGTATAATGTTCAGATATTACCAGAAGGATGAGCAAATTTAACCTTTCCATTGCAATCTCTCTCTACTCATAGTTTTGCCACAAATTCAAGGCTCTAAATACACGCTGCTAGGAGCCATCTCAGACCTGCTCTAGGGTTGATCTGCCTCTGAATAATGAGGCAGTTGAATTGTTGGGCTTCAGATTGACAGAAAACAAACATATTGACGGAAGGAACCTCTTTGTATTGGTATAGGAATGGAGAAAAAGAATTTGTTAGTATATACTTTGAGGAATATTAGAACCTGGTATAATGTTCAGATATTACCAGAAGGATGAGCAAATTTAACCTTTCCATTGCAATCTCTCTCTACTCATAGTTTTGCCACAAATTCAAGGCTCTAAATACACGCTGCTAGGAGCCATCTCAGACCTGCTCTAGGGTTGATCTGCCTCTGAATAATGAGGCAGTTGAATTGTTGGGCTTCAGATTGACAGAAAACAAACATATTGACGGAAGGAACCTCTTTGTATTGGTATAGGAATGGAGAAAAAGAATTTGTTAGTATATACTTTGAGGAATATTAGAACCTGGTATAATGTTCAGATATTACCAGAAGGATGAGCAAATTTAACCTTTCCATTGCAATCTCTCTCTACTCATAGTTTGGCCACAAATTCAAGGCTCTAAATACACGCTGCTAGGAGCCATCTCAGACCTGCTCTAGGGCCTCTGAATAATGAGGCAGTTGAATTGTTGGGCTTCAGATTGACAGAAAACAAACATATTGACGGAAGGAACCTCTTTGTATTGGTATAGGAATGGAGAAAAAGAATTTGTTAGTATATACTTTGAGGAATATTAGAACCTGGTATAATGTTCAGATATTACCGGAAGGATGAGCAAATTTAACCTTTCCATTGCAATCTCTCTACTCATAGTTTTGCCACAAATTCAAGGCTCTAAATACACGCTGCTAGGAGCCATCTCAGACCTGCTCTAGGGCCTCTGAATAATGAGGCAGTTGAATTGTTGGGCTTCAGATTGACAGAAAACAAACATATTGACGGAAGGAACCTCTTTGTATTGGTATAGGAATGGAGAAAAAGAATTTGTTAGTATATACTTTGAGGAATATTAGAACCTGGTATAATGTTCAGATATTACCAGAAGGATGAGCAAATTTAACCTTTCCATTGCAATCTCTCTCTACTCATAGTTTTGCCACAAATTCAAGGCTCTAAATACACGCTGCTAGGAGCCATCTCAGACCTGCTCTAGGGTTGATCTGCCTCTGAATAATGAGGCAGTTGAATTGTTGGGCTTCAGATTGACAGAAAACAAACATATTGACGGAAGGAACCTCTTTGTATTGGTATAGGAATGGAGAAAAAGAATTTGTTAGTATATACTTTGAGGAATATTAGAACCTGGTATAATGTTCAGATATTACCAGAAGGATGAGCAAATTTAACCTTTCCATTGCAATCTCTCTCTACTCATAGTTTTGCCACAAATTCAAGGCTCTAAATACACGCTGCTAGGAGCCATCTCAGACCTGCTCTAGTTGATCTGCCTCTGAATAATGAGGCAGTTGAATTGTTGGGCTTCAGATTGACAGAAAACAAACATATTGACGGAAGGAACCTCTTTGTATTGGTATAGGAATGGAGAAAAAGAATTTGTTAGTATATACTTTGAGGAATATTAGAACCTGGTATAATGTTCAGATATTACCAGAAGGATGAGCAAATTTAACCTTTCCATTGCAATCTCTCTCTCTACTCATAGTTTGGCCACAAATTCAAGGCTCTAAATACACGCTGCTAGGAGCCATCTCAGACCTGCTCTAGGGCCTCTGAATAATGAGGCAGTTGAATTGATGGGCTTCAGATTGACAGAAAACAAACATATTGACGGAAGGAACCTCTTTGTATTGGTATAGGAATGGAGAAAAAGAATTTGTTAGTATATACTTTGAGGAATATTAGAACCTGGTATAATGTTCAGATATTACCAGAAGGATGAGCAAATTTAACCTTTCCATTGCAATCTCTCTCTACTCATAGTTTGGCCACAAATTCAAGGCTCTAAATACACGCTGCTAGGAGCCATCTCAGACCTGCTCTAGGGCCTCTGAATAATGAGGCAGTTGAATTGTTGGGCTTCAGATTGACAGAAAACAAACATATTGACGGAAGGAACCTCTTTGTATTGGTATAGGAATGGAGAAAAAGAATTTGTTAGTATATACTTTGAGGAATATTAGAACCTGGTATAATGTTCAGATATTACCAGAAGGATGAGCAAATTTAACCTTTCCATTGCAATCTCTCTCTACTCATAGTTTTGCCACAAATTCAAGGCTCTAAATACACGCTGCTAGGAGCCATCTCAGACCTGCTCTAGGGTTGATCTGCCTCTGAATAATGAGGCAGTTGAATTGTTGGGCTTCAGATTGACAGAAAACAAACATATTGACGGAAGGAACCTCTTTGTTTTGGTATAGGAATGGAGAAAAAGAATTTGTTAGTATATAATTTGAGGAATATTAGAACCTGGTGTAATGTTCAGATATTACCAGAAGGATGAGCAAATTTAACCTTTCCATTGCAATCTCTCTCTACTCATAGTTTGGCCACAAATTCAAGGCTCTAAATACACGCTGCTAGGAGCCATCTCAGACCTGCTCTAGGGCCACTGAATAATGAGGCAGTTGAATTGTTGGGCTTCAGATTGACAGAAAACAAACATATTGACGGAAGGAACCTCTTTGTATTGGTATAGAAATGGAGAAAAAGAATTTGTTAGTATATACTTTGAGGAATATTAGAACCTGGTATAATGTTCAGATATTACCGGAAGGATGAGCAAATTTAACCTTTCCATTGCAATCTCTCTCTACTCATAGTTTTGCCACAAATTCAAGGCTCTAAATACACGCTGCTAGGAGCCATCTCAGACCTGCTCTAGGGCCTCTGAATAATGAGGCAGTTGAATTGTTGGGCTTCAGATTGACAGAAAACAAACATATTGACGGAAGGAACCTCTTTGTATTGGTATAGGAATGGAGAAAAAGAATTTGTTAGTATATACTTTGAGGAATATTAGAACCTGGTATAATGTTCAGATATGACCAGAAGGATGAGCAAATTTAACCTTTCCATTGCAATCTTTCTCTACTCATAGTTTTGCCACAAATTCAAGGCTCTAAATACACGCTGCTAGGAGCCATCTCAGACCTGCTCTAGGTTGATCTGCCTCTGAATAATGAGGCAGTTGAATTGTTGGGCTTCAGATTGACAGAAAACAAACATATTGACGGAAGGAACCTCTTTGTATTGGTATAGGAATGGAGAAAAAGAATTTGTTAGTATATACTTTGAGGAATATTAGAACCTGGTATAATGTTCAGATATGACCAGAAGGATGAGCAAATTTAACCTTTCCATTGCAATCTCTCTCTACTCATAGTTTTGCCACAAATTCAAGGCTCTAAATACACGCTGCTAGGAGCCATCTCAGACCTGCTCTAGGGTTGATCTGCCTCTGAATAATGAGGCAGTTGAATTGTTGGGCTTCAGATTGACAGAAAACAAACATATTGACGGAAGGAACCTCTTTGTATTGGTATAGGAATGGAGAAAAGAATTTGTTAATATATACTTTGAGGAATATTAGAACCTGGTATAATGTTCAGATATTACCAGAAGGATGAGCAAATTTAACCTTTCCATTGCAATCTCTCTCTACTCATAGTTTGGCCACAAATTCAAGGCTCTAAATACACGCTGCTAGGAGCCATCTCAGACCTGCTCTAGGGCCTCTGAATAATGAGGCAGTTGAATTGATGGGCTTCAGATTGACAGAAAACAAACATATTGACGGAAGGAACCTCTTTGTATTGGTATAGGAATGGAGAAGAAGAATTTGTTAGTATATACTTTGAGGAATATTAGAACCTGGTATAATGTTCAGATATTACCAGAAGGATGAGCAAATTTAACCTTTCCATTGCAATCTCTCTCTACTCATAGTTTGGCCACAAATTCAAGGCTCTAAATACACGCTGCTAGGAGCCATCTCAGACCTGCTCTAGGGCCTCTGAATAATGAGGCAGTTGAATTGATGGGCTTCAGATTGACAGAAAACAAACATATTGACGGAAGGAACCTCTTTGTATTGGTATAGGAATGGAGAAGAAGAATTTGTTAGTATATACTTTGAGGAATATTAGAACCTGGTATAATGTTCAGATATTACCAGAAGGATGAGCAAATTTAACCTTTCCATTGCAATCTCTCTCTACTCATAGTTTTGCCACAAATTCAAGGCTCTAAATACACGCTGCTAGGAGCCATCTCAGACCTGCTCTAGGGTTGATCTGCCTCTGAATAATGAGGCAGTTGAATTGTTGGGCTTCAGATTGACAGAAAACAAACATATTGACGGAAGGAACCTCTTTGTATTGGTATAGGAATGGAGAAAAAGAATTTGTTAGTATATACTTTGAGGAATATTAGAACCTGGTATAATGTTCAGATATTACCAGAAGGATGAGCAAATTTAACCTTTCCATTGCAATCTCTCTCTACTCATAGTTTTGCCACAAATTCAAGGCTCTAAATACACGCTGCTAGGAGCCATCTCAGACCTGCTCTAGGGTTGATCTGCCTCTGAATAATGAGGCAGTTGAATTGTTGGGCTTCAGATTGACAGAAAACAAACATATTGACGGAAGGAACCTCTTTGTATTGGTATAGGAATGGAGAAAAAGAATTTGTTAGTATATACTTTGAGGAATATTAGAACCTGGTATAATGTTCAGATATTACCAGAAGGATGAGCAAATTTAACCTTTCCATTGCAATCTCTCTACTCATAGTTTGGCCACAAATTCAAGGCTCTAAATACACGCTGCTAGGAGCCATCTCAGACCTGCTCTAGGGATCTGCCTCTGAATAATGAGGCAGTTGAATTGTTGGGCTTCAGATTGACAGAAAACAAACATATTGACGGAAGGAACCTCTTTGTATTGGTATAGGAATGGAGAAAAAGAATTTGTTAGTATATACTTTGAGGAATATTAGAACCAGGTATAATGTTCAGATATTACCGGAAGGATGAGCAAATTTAACCTTTCCATTGCAATCTCTCTCTACTCATAGTTTTGCCACAAATTCAAGGCTCTAAATACACGCTGCTAGGAGCCATCTCAGACCTGCTCTAGGGCCTCTGAATAATGAGGCAGTTGAATTGTTGGGCTTCAGATTGACAGAAAACAAACATATTGACGGAAGGAACCTCTTTGTATTGGTATAGGAATGGAGAAAAAGAATTTGTTAGTATATACTTTGAGGAATATTAGAACCTGGTATAATGTTCAGATATTACCAGAAGGATGAGCAAATTTAACCTTTCCATTGCTATCTCTCTCTACTCATAGTTTGGCCACAAATTCAAGGCTCTAAATACACGCTGCTAGGAGCCATCTCAGACCTGCTCTAGGGTTGATCTGCCTCTGAATAATGAGGCAGTTGAATTGTTGGGCTTCAGATTGACAGAAAACAAACATATTGACGGAAGGAACCTCTTTGTATTGGTATAGGAATGGAGAAAAAGAATTTGTTAGTATATACTTTGAGGAATATTAGAACCAGGTATAATGTTCAGATATTACCAGAAGGATGAGCAAATTTAACCTTTCCATTGCAATCTCTCTCTACTCATAGTTTTGCCACAAATTCAAGGCTCTAAATACACGCTGCTAGGAGCCATCTCAGACCTGCTCTAGGTTGATCTGCCTCTGAATAATGAGGCAGTTGAATTGTTGGGCTTCAGATTGACAGAAAACAAACATATTGACGGAAGGAACCTCTTTGTATTGGTATAGGAATGGAGAAAAAGAATTTGTTAATATATACTTTGAGGAATATTAGAACCTGGTATAATGTTCAGATATTACCAGAAGGATGAGCAAATTTAACCTTTCCATTGCAATCTCTCTCTACTCATAGTTTGGCCACAAATTCAAGGCTCTAAATACACGCTGCTAGGAGCCATCTCAGACCTGCTCTAGGGCCTCTGAATAATGAGGCAGTTGAATTATTGGGCTTCAGATTGACAGAAAACAAACATATTGACGGAAGGAACCTCTTTGTATTGGTATAGGAATGGAGAAAAAGAATTTGTTAGTATATACTTTGAGGAATATTAGAACCTGGTATAATGTTCAGATATTACCAGAAGGATGAGCAAATTTAACCTTTCCATTGCAATCTCTCTCTACTCATAGTTTGGACACAAATTCAAGGCTCTAAATACACGCTGCTAGGAGCCATCTCAGACCTGCTCTAGGGCCTCTGAATAATGAGGCAGTTGAATTGTTGGGCTTCAGATTGACAGAAAACAAACATATTGACGGAAGGAACCTCTTTGTATTGGTATAGGAATGGAGAAAAGAATTTGTTAGTATATACTTTGAGGAATATTAGAACCTGGTATAATGTTCAGATATTACCAGAAGGATGAGCAAATTTAACCTTTCCATTGCAATCTCTCTCTACTCATAGTTTTGCCACAAATTCAAGGCTCTAAATACACGCTGCTAGGAGCCATCTCAGACCTGCTCTAGGTTGATCTGCCTCTGAATAATGAGGCAGTTGAATTGTTGGGCTTCAGATTGACAGAAAACAAACATATTGACGGAAGGAACCCTCTTTGTATTGGTATAGGAATGGAGAAAAGAATTTGTTAGTATATACTTTGAGGAATATTAGAACCTGGTATAATGTTCAGATATTACCAGAAGGATGAGCAAATTTAACCTTTCCATTGCAATCTCTCTACTCATAGTTTGGCTACAAATTCAAGGCTCTAAATACACGCTGCTAGGAGCCATCTCAGACCTGCTCTAGGCCACTGAATAATGAGGCAGTTGAATTGTTGGGCTTCAGATTGACAGAAAACAAACATATTGACGGAAGGAACCTCTTTGTATTGGTATAGAAATGGAGAAAAAGAATTTGTTAGTATATACTTTGAGGAATATTAGAACCTGGTATAATGTTCAGATATGACCAGAAGGATGAGCAAATTTAACCTTTCCATTGCAATCTCTCTCTACTCATAGTTTTGCCACAAATTCAAGGCTCTAAATACACGCTGCTAGGAGCCATCTCAGACCTGCTCTAGGTTGATCTGCCTCTGAATAATGAGGCAGTTGAATTGTTGGGCTTCAGATTGACAGAAAACAAACATATTGACGGAAGGAACCTCTTTGTATTGGTATAGGAATGGAGAAAAAGAATTTGTTAGTATATACTTTGAGGAATATTAGAACCTGGTATAATGTTCAGATATGACCAGAAGGATGAGCAAATTTAACCTTTCCATTGCAATCTCTCTCTACTCATAGTTTTGCCACAAATTCAAGGCTCTAAATACACGCTGCTAGGAGCCATCTCAGACCTGCTCTAGGGTTGATCTGCCTCTGAATAATGAGGCAGTTGAATTGTTGGGCTTCAGATTGACAGAAAACAAACATATTGACGGAAGGAACCTCTTTGTATTGGTATAGGAATGGAGAAAAAGAATTTGTTAGTATATACTTTGAGGAATATTAGAACCTGGTATAATGTTCAGATATTACCAGAAGGATGAGCAAATTTAACCTTTCCATTGCAATCTCTCTCTACTCATAGTTTTGCCACAAATTCAAGGCTCTAAATACACGCTGCTAGGAGCCATCTCAGACCTGCTCTAGGGTTGATCTGCCTCTGAATAATGAGGCAGTTGAATTGTTGGCTTCAGATTGACAGAAAACAAACATATTGACGGAAGGAACCTCTTTGTATTGGTATAGGAATGGAGAAAAAGAATTTGTTTGTATATACTTTGAGGAATATTAGAACCTGGTATAATGTTCAGATATTACCAGAAGGATGAGCAAATTTAACCTTTCCATTGCAATCTCTCTCTACTCATAGTTTTGCCACAAATTCAAGGCTCTAAATACACGCTGCTAGGAGCCATCTCAGACCTGCTCTAGGGCCTCTGAATAATGAGGCAGTTGAATTGATGGGCTTCAGATTGACAGAAAACAAACATATTGACGGAAGGAACCTCTTTGTATTGGTATAGGAATGGAGAAGAAGAATTTGTTAGTATATACTTTGAGGAATATTAGAACCTGGTATAATGTTCAGATATTACCAGAAGGATGAGCAAATTTAACCTTTCCATTGCAATCTCTCTCTACTCATAGTTTGGCTACAAATTCAAAGCTCTAAATACACGCTGCTAGGAGCCATCTCAGACCTGCTCTAGGGCCACTGAATAATGAGGCAGTTGAATTGTTGGCTTCAGATTGACAGAAAACAAACATATTGACGGAAGGAACCTCTTTGTATTGGTATAGAAATGGAGAAAAAGAATTTGTTAGTATATACTTTGAGGAATATTAGAACCTGGTATAATGTTCAGATATGACCAGAAGGATGAGCAAATTTAACCTTTCCATTGCAATCTCTCTCTACTCATAGTTTTGCCACAAATTCAAGGCTCTAAATACACGCTGCTAGGAGCCATCTCAGACCTGCTCTAGGGTTGATCTGCCTCTGAATAATGAGGCAGTTGAATGGTTGGGCTTCAGATTGACAGAAAACAAACATATTGACGGAAGGAACCTCTTTGTTTTGGTATAGGAATGGAGAAAAAGAATTTGTTAGTATATAATTTGAGGAATATTAGAACCTGGTATAATGTTCAGATATTACCAGAAGGATGAGCAAATTTAACCTTTCCATTGCAATCTCTCTCTACTCATAGTTTGGCCACAAATTCAAGGCTCTAAATACACGCTGCTAGGAGCCATCTCAGACCTGCTCTAGGGCCACTGAATAATGAGGCAGTTGAATTGTTGGGCTTCAGATTGACAGAAAACAAACATATTGACGGAAGGAACCTCTTTGTATTGGTATAGAAATGGAGAAAAAGAATTTGTTAGTATATACTTTGAGGAATATTAGAACCTGGTATAATGTTCAAATATTACCGGAAGGATGAGCAAATTTAACCTTTCCATTGCAATCTCTCTCTACTCATAGTTTTGCCACAAATTCAAGGCTCTAAATACACGCTGCTAGGAGCCATCTCAGACCTGCTCTAGGGCCTCTGAATAATGAGGCAGTTGAATTGTTGGGCTTCACAGACAAAACAAACATATTGACGGAAGGAACCTCTTTGTATTGGTATAGGAATGGAGAAAAAGAATTTGTTAGTATATACTTTGAGGAATATTAGAACCTGGTATAATGTTCAGATATGACCAGAAGGATGAGCAAATTTAACCTTTCCATTGCAATCTTTCTCTACTCATAGTTTTGCCACAAATTCAAGGCTCTAAATACACGCTGCTAGGAGCCATCTCAGACCTGCTCTAGGGTTGATCTGCCTCTGAATAATGAGGCAGTTGAATTGTTGGGCTTCAGATTGACAGAAAACAAACATATTGACGGAAGGAACCTCTTTGTATTGGTATAGGAATGGAGAAGAAGAATTTGTTAGTATATACTTTGAGGAATATTAGAACCTGGTATAATGTTCAGATATGACCAGAAGGATGAGCAAATTTAACCTTTCCATTGCAATCTCTCTCTACTCATAGTTTTGCCACAAATTCAAGGCTCTAAATACACGCTGTAGGAGCCATCTCAGACCTGCTCTAGGGTTGATCTGCCTCTGAATAATGAGGCAGTTGAATTGTTGGGCTTCAGATTGACAGAAAACAAACATATTGACGGAAGGAACCTCTTTGTATTGGTATAGGAATGGAGAAAAAGAATTTGTTAGTATATACTTTGAGGAATATTAGAACCTGGTATAATGTTCAGATATTACCAGAAGGATGAGCAAATTTAACCTTTCCATTGCAATCTCTCTCTACTCATAGTTTGGCCACAAATTCAAGGCTCTAAATACACGCTGCTAGGAGCCATCTCAGACCTGCTCTAGGGCCTCTGAATAATGAGGCAGTTGAATTATTTGGCTTCAGATTGACAGAAAACAAACATATTGATGGAAGGAACCTCTTTGTATTGCTATAGGAATAGTGAAAAAGAATTTGTTAGTATATACTTTGAGGAATATTAGAACCTGGTATAATGTTCAGATATTACCAGAAGGATGAGCAAATTTAACCTTTCCATTGCAATCTCTCTCTACTCGAAGTTTGGACACAAATTCAAGGCTCTAAATACACGCTGCTAGGAACCATCTCAGACCTGCTCTAGGGCCTCTGAATAATGAGGCAGTTGAATTGTTGGGCTTCAGATTGACAGAAAACAAACATATTGACGGAAGGAACCTCTTTGTATTGGTATAGGAATGGAGAAAAAGAATTTGTTAGTATATACTTTGAGGAATATTAGAACCTGGTATAATGTTCAGATATTACCAGAAGGATGAGCAAATTTAACCTT
Organism: Trichonephila clavipes; assembly: GCA_019973935.1. Classification (NCBI taxonomy): domain Eukaryota; kingdom Metazoa; phylum Arthropoda; class Arachnida; order Araneae; family Nephilidae; genus Trichonephila; species Trichonephila clavipes. The sequence goes on from BMAU01021203.1 coordinate 114,540, forward strand.
TCCATTGCAATCTCTCTCTACTCATAGTTTGGCCACAAATTCAAGGCTCTAAATACACGCTGCTAGGAGCCATCTCAGACCTGCTCTAGGGTTGATCTGCCTCTGAATAATGAGGCAGTTGAATTGTTGGGCTTCGTAATGACAGAAAACAAACATATTGACGGAAGGAACCTCTTTGTATTGGTATAGGAATGGAGAAAAAGAATTTGTTAGTATACTTTGAGGAATATTAGAACCAGGTATAATGTTCAGATATTACCAGAAGGATGAGCAAATTTAACCTTTCCATTGCAATCTCTCTCTACTCATAGTTTTGCCACAAATTCAAAGGCTCTAAATACACGCTGCTAGGAGCCATCTCAGACCTGCTCTAGGTTGATCTGCCTCTGAATAATGAGGCAGTTGAATTGTTGGGCTTCAGATTGACAGAAAACAAACATATTGACGGAAGGAACCTCTTTGTATTGGTATAGGAATGGAGAAAAAGAATTTGTTAGTATATACTTTGAGGAATATTAGAACCTGGTATAATGTTCAGATATTACCAGAAGGATGAGCAAATTTAACCTTTCCATTGCAATCTCTCTCTACTCGAAGTTTGGACACAAATTCAAGGCTCTAAATACACGCTGCTAGGAGCCATCTCAGACCTGCTCTAGGGCCTCTGAATAATGAGGCAGTTGAATTGTTGGGCTTCAGATTGACAGAAAACAAACATATTGACGGAAGGAACCTCTTTGTATTGGTATAGGAATGGAGAAAAAGGATTTGTTAGTATATACTTTGAGGAATATTAGAACCTGGTATAATGTTCAGATATTACCAGAAGGATGAGCAAATTTAACCTTTCCATTGCTATCTCTCTCTACTCATAGTTTGGCCACAAATTCAAGGCTCTAAATACACGCTGCTAGGAGCCATCTCAGACCTGCTCTAGGGTTGATCTGCCTCTGAATAATGAGGCAGTTGAATTGTTGGGCTTCGTAATGACAGAAAACAAACATATTGACGGAAGGAACCTCTTTGTATTGGTATAGGAATGGAGAAAAAGAATTTGTTAGTATATACTTTGAGGAATATTAGAACCAGGTATAATGTTCAGATATTACCAGAAGGATGAGCAAATTTAACCTTTCCATTGCAATCTCTCTCTACTCATAGTTTTGCCACAAATTCAAGGCTCTAAATACACGCTGCTAGGAGCCATCTCAGACCTGCTCTAGGTTGATCTGCCTCTGAATAATGAGGCAGTTGAATTGTTGGGCTTCAGATTGACAGAAAACAAACATATTGACGGAAGGAACCTCTTTGTATTGGTATAGGAATGGAGAAAAAGAATTTGTTAGTATATACTTTGAGGAATATTAGAACCTGGTATAATGTTCAGATATTACCAGAAGGATGAGCAAATTTAACCTTTCCATTGCAATCTCTCTCTACTCATAGTTTGGCCACAAATTCAAGGCTCTAAATACACGCTGCTAGGAGCCATCTCAGACCTGCTCTAGGGCCTCTGAATAATGAGGCAGTTGAATTGATGGGCTTCAGATTGACAGAAAACAAACAAATTGACGGAAGGAACCTCTTTGTATTGGTATAGGAATGGAGAAGAAGAATTTGTTAGTATATACTTTGAGGAATATTAGAACCTGGTATAATGTTCAGATATTACCAGAAGGATGAGCAAATTTAACCTTTCCATTGCAATCTCTCTCTACTCATAGTTTGGCCACAAATTCAAGGCTCTAAATACACGTTCCTAGGAGCCATCTCAGACCTGCTCTAGGGCCTCCGAAAAATGAGGCAGTTGAATTGATGGGCTTCAGATTGACAGAAAACAAACATATTGACGGAAGGAACCTCTTTGTATTGGTATAGGAATGGAGAAGAAGAATTTGTTAGTATATACTTTGAGGAATATTAGAACCTGGTATAATGTTCAGATATTACCAGAAGGATGGGCCAATTTAACCTTTCCATTGCAATCTCTCTCTACTCATAGTTTGGCCACAAATTCAAGGCTCTAAATACACGTTCCTAGGAGCCATCTCAGACCTGCTCTAGGGCCTCTGAATAATGAGGCAGTTGAATTGATGGGCTTCAGATTGACAGAAAACAAACAAATTGACGGAAGGAACCTCTTTGTATTGGTATAGGAATGGAGAAGAAGAATTTGTTAGTATATACTTTGAGGAATATTAGAACCTGGTATAATGTTCAGATATTACCAGAAGGATGAGCAAATTTAACCTTTCCATTGCAATCTCTCTCTACTCATAGTTTGGCCACAAATTCAAGGCTCTAAATACACGCTGCTAGGAGCCATCTCAGACCTGCTCTAGGGCCTCCGAAGAATAAGGCAGTTGAATTGTTGGGCTTCAGATTGACAGAAAACAAACATATTGACGGAAGGAACCTCTTTGTATTGGTATAGGAATGGAGAAGAAGAATTTGTTAGTATATACTTTGAGGAATATTAGAACCTGGTATAATGTTCAGATATTACCAGAAGGATGAGCAAATTTAACCTTTCCATTGCAATCTCTCTCTACTCATAGTTTGGCTACAAATTCAAGGCTCTAAATACACGCTGCTAGGAGCCATCTCAGACCTGCTCTAGGGCCACTGAATAATGAGGCAGTTGAATTGTTGGGCTTCAGATTGACAGAAAACAAACATATTGACGGAAGGAACCTCTTTGTATTGGTATAGAAATGGAGAAAAAGAATTTGTTAGTATATACTTTGAGGAATATTAGAACCTGGTATAATGTTCAGATATGACCAGAAGGATGAGCAAATTTAACCTTTCCATTGCAATCTCTCTCTACTCATAGTTTTGCCACAAATTCAAGGCTCTAAATACACGCTGCTAGGAGCCATCTCAGACCTGCTCTAGGTTGATCTGCCTCTGAATAATGAGGCAGTTGAATTGTTGGGCTTCAGATTGACAGAAAACAAACATATTGACGGAAGGAACCTCTTTGTATTGGTATAGGAATGGAGAAAAAGAATTTGTTAGTATATACTTTGAGGAATATTAGAACCTGGTATAATGTTCAGATATTACCAGAATGATGAGCAAATTTAACCTTTCCATTGCAATCTCTCTCTACTCATAGTTTGGCCACAAATTCAAGGCTCTAAATACACGCTGCTAGGAGCCATCTCAGACCTGCTCTAGGGTTGATCTGCCTCTGAATAATGAGGCAGTTGAATTGTTGGGCTTCAGATTGACAGAAAACAAACATATTGACGGAAGGAACCTCTTTGTTTTGGTATAGGAATGGAGAAAAAGAATTTGTTAGTATATAATTTGAGGAATATTAGAACCTGGTGTAATGTTCAGATATTACCAGAAGGATGAGCAAATTTAACCTTTCCATTGCAATCTCTCTCTACTCATAGTTTGGCTACAAATTCAAGGCTCTAAATACACGCTGCTAGGAGCCATCTCAGACCTGCTCTAGGGCCACTGAATAATGAGGCAGTTGAATTGTTGGGCTTCAGATTGACAGAAAACAAACATATTGACGGAAGGAACCTCTTTGTATTGGTACAGAAATGGAGAAAAAGAATTTGTTAGTATATACTTTGAGGAATATTAGAACCTGGTATAATGTTCAAATATTACCGGAAGGATGAGCAAATTTAACCTTTCCATTGCAATCTCTCTCTACTCATAGTTTGGGCCACAAATTCAAGGCTCTAAATACACGCTGCTAGGAGCCATCTCAGACCTGCTCTAGGGCCTCTGAATAATGAGGCAGTTGAATTGTTGGGCTTCACAGAAAACAAATATATTGACGGAAGGAACCTCTTTGTATTGGTATAGGAATGGAGAAAAAGAATTTGTTAGTATATACTTTGAGGAATATTAGAACCTGGTATAATGTTCAGATATGACCAGAAGGATGAGCAAATTTAACCTTTCCATTGCAATCTTTCTCTACTCATAGTTTTGCCACAAATTCAAGTCTCTAAATACACGCTGCTAGGAGCCATCTCAGACCTGCTCTAGGGTTGATCTGCCTCTGAATAATGAGGCAGTTGAATTGTTGGGCTTCAGATTGACAGAAAACAAACATATTGACGGAAGGAACCTCTTTGTATTTGTATAGGAATGGAGAAAAAGAATTTGTTAGTATATACTTTGAGGAATATTAGAACCTGGTATAATGTTCAGATATTACCAGAAGGATGAGCAAATTTAACCTTTCCATTGCAATCTCTCTCTACTCATAGTTTGGCCACAAATTCAAGGCTCTAAATACACGCTGCTAGGAGCCATCTCAGACCTGCTCTAGGGTTGATCTGCCTCTGAATAATGAGGCAGTTGAATTGTTGGGCTTCAGATTGACAGAAAACAAACATATTGACGGAAGGAACCTCTTTGTTTTGGTATAGGAATGGAGAAAAAGAATTTGTTAGTATATACTTTGAGGAATATTAGAACCTGGTGTAATGTTCAGATATTACCAGAAGGATGAGCAAATTTAACCTTTTCATTGCAATCTCTCTCTACTCATAGTTTGGCCACAAATTCAAGGCTCTAAATACACGCTGCTAGGAGCCATCTCTGACCTGCTCTAGGGTTGATCTGCCTCTGAATAATGAGGCAGTTGAATTGTTGGGCTTCAGATTGACAGAAAACAAACATATTGACGGAAGGAACCTCTTTGTATTGGTATAGGAATGGAGAAAAGAATTTGTTAGTATATACTTTGAGGAATATTAGAACCTGGTATAATGTTCAGATATGACCAGAAGGATGAGCAAATTTAACCTTTCCATTGCAATCTCTCTCTACTCATAGTTTGGCCACAAATTCAAGGCTCTAAATACACGCTGCTAGGAGCCATCTCAGACCTGCTCTAGGTTGATCTGCCTCTGAATAATGAGGCAGTTGAATTGTTGGGTTTCAGATTGACAGAAAACAAACATATTGACGGAAGGAACCTCTTTGTTTTGGTATAGGAATAGAGAAAAAGAATTTGTTAGTATATACTTTGAGGAATATTAGAACCTGGTATAATATTCAGATATTACCAGAAGGATGAGCAAATTTAACCTTTGCATTGCAATCTCTCTCTACTCATAGTTTGGCCACAAATTCAAGGCTCTAAATACACGCTGCTAGGAGCCATCTCAGACGTGCTCTAGGGTTGATCTGCCTCTGAATAATGAGGCAGTTGAATTGTTGGGCTTCAGATTGACAGAAAACAAACATATTGACGGAAGGAACCTCTTTGTTTTGGTATAGGAATGGAGAAAAAGAATTTGTTAGTATATACTTTGAGGAATATTAGAACCTGGTATAATGTTTAGATATTACCAGAAGGATGAGCAAATGTAATATCATTTACGATAAAAATAAATGGAGATAGTTTATAGATTCATCTAAAAGAGCCTTAAGGCTTTCTTTCTTCATCACGAAAGTCACCAGTTGGACATTTGGTGCATTTATATAAACAATATGAAAATTTGACTCTCGTCCTCAAATAAATAAAATATGCCGGTCACGTTTGGACCATTAACGGTGATTTGAAAGTTATCTCCATGGCAAATATACAAAACTCACGCTTCCTTTGTGAGCGGAACAGCCGTGAGAATGCTCAACACTGAGTTAGAACAGAATAGCCGAAAAGAAAATTGTAAACCAGACATGAAGAATGTGAATCTGAACAGCTTGGTTGAGCCGAAAAACGTATTGCTAATCCCTCTGCATACAAAAATAGGTATAACGAAGCAGTTTGCCAAGGCTGTTCCAGAAGAAGGGGACTGTTTCAAGTACCTTGCAAAAAGTTTTCTGGTTTATCCAAAGCAAAGTTGAGTATAAGAGGGGATCTTTGTTGGTCTAGATACCCGCAAGGTTATGAAGTATAAAGAATTTAAGACTACCATGACAACAAAGGAAAAAGAAGTTTAGGTTGGTTGGGGCAATATACATTTTCTTCTTTTGTGGAATTTCCTCCTGAAAATTTAGGATAAGTCAGCGAAGAACAGGATGAAATATTCCACCAAAGCATCAGATATATATAGCATATATATAACTAAAAACAAAAATTAACACATATTTTGATATTTTGTACGGTTTATAATTCACCCCATAGCTGCCGATTTCCAGTTATGCGATTCGCTTTCCACGTAGGCGCACGTGTGGGGGGATAAAGAAGCAAATAATCTGAAATAAGTAAATCCTTCGCAAGCATTGTCAAGGTCCTTTTGTTGCATTCCAAAGCCATCGGAATAATATTATGGATAACATTGCACAGAAAAGATCATTCTTCAGAAAGACGTATATATACGCCAGGGGAAATAAACGCTTTGGCTTAGTGAGACGTTGACATACGCCGGGGGTGCTTAAGAGGTTAAAGTCGTATCGTAGTTTTAGCGTCAAAGTATAGAATAATTAAATTCAATAGATTGTTTTTGTATGAGGGGGGCGCGAAGAAAATTAGGATTGAATATTGCCACTTTGAGAAGCAATGATATGAGGAGATAAAGGCCACGATGCCAACAGCGTTAAGTCCTGGAATTTTACTTACTAACGCGATGCATGTGTTTGTCATTGCGCTGTTCCGACTTGTCTAAGTTTAGCTGATTGGAGCTGCTTTTCTGCTTTACGAATTCCAAGCAGCTGTGCTCATAGCATTTGCTTTACCTTAACTGACTTCGATAGATAGATAACTGCCATTAGATTGTTTCAAATAGCATTCGTTTTACTTTGATACACTATGAACCCTGCAATACGTGTACTCTAAAGCAGTGCTTCTCAATTGATTGATTGAATATTAACGTCGCACTGTTCAGCTACACGAGGGCTTTTGGCAACGGACCGCGTAATTTTGAACCATGGTCAAATGACGTGGACGACACCTGAGCTGGCACCCCCCTCTTCTAACTACCACACTACACCAACGGGAGGACGTTTCAGCTCTCGACAGATTTAACGTGCATCGCTGCCCTACACGGCGGGTCTTTAGTGGTACTGGGCTCGAACTCGTGACAAAGCAAGCCACGGTCTGATACCTATACCAGTCGGCTACTGCGGCCACCCCAATCACTCGGAGCTCATCCTAAAGTGCTTGGAAAGAAACCAGATCCCGTGGGAAACAATTACCCACCGTATTCAACTTTTATCGAGTAAAAAAAAATTTACCAGAAGAAATAAGTTGATGAGACTCAATTTGTAAAAGGGAGTCTTTTTGGGTGTAATTTTAGATCGCGGTCAAATGAAGAGGGTGACACCTTAACTGGCACTTCTTTCTCCAAACTGCAACACGACGCAAACGAATGTTTTTTTGAAGGTACAACAATGAGGGGGAAAAACTACCATTACAAGTTAATGAAAAAAATAAGTCCTATTTTGAAACAATATTATGCAAAAGCACTATTAACATAACAAAGACATTGAGCACTGGATACGTAATTTAGGTCGGATGCGATCATTTTAGCGATTGGGTGAAGGAAATCCAACATCATCACCAGACCTCTTGAGACCTTCGTGAAGTTGATCCTAATTCAGTCTGTGGGGTGTCAGTCAAGAGTACTGTTGAAGGGATCATGGGGTACAGGAAAATAATTTTAAAACTCATTGGAGTCAAAGAAACCGTTCATTGTGGCTATGTTTTTATTTTACGCTCTGGTTTTCCTCGAACGGCAGCAAAAAGAGAAGAAGGAAGGAAACACGATCGACTTAATGATTCTATTGGAGAAATAATTTTTTTTCCGGGAGGGGGGAAGCAAGCCACGCGTCCCGCACGCTCCACACTCATAAGTATGCGCAAAGAGAACCCTCGCTGCTTCTAAATTGCTACACTTTCTTCCTTTTTCGTCTCTTCCCGCTCATTAATCTCTCCCTTCTTCATCTCAACCTTCACACATCTTTTTTTAAAATTTGTTTCCCTTTTAATGAATGTTTCTGTTTTTGAGTGGGATCGCGGAAAGAATACCTGAAACGTCTTCCGCGCGCAGCCACCAACAAGACGCACTCGAGGGAAGTGGAGGGGAGAGCGCGTGTCTTTTCTTTCGCAGTGCGTCTGGAGAGAGCAGGTTGACCTTCACTGCATGACCCGATTCACTGCAGTCATAATTTAACTCTTTGCTGCGCGCATACATTTCCTCACGCATTCAAATTCAAAATTTCCATTCGTTGAATCTGTTCACATAGGGACAATTGTAAAACCGCATCAAGCACCCGTACGATACATTTCCACCTGAATAACGCTTTTGTTTGTTCTTATGTCATTTGCATCTTTACTAATATTTGCTTTTTCTTTTTGTTCCCAAGAGTTATGTCAAGAGAATTGTCAAAAAACTCCGAATTAAAATCATGGCCGAATGGATTCCGATGTCATTGGAAACTTTTGGTATTCAATCATGGAAGCAAATTATAAATTCTATTATCTAGTCTTAAACGATTTGCTTAGGTATTGATGTACAGATCGGAAAGTCCTTCTGTAACGAAATCGCAATAACATCTAAACTTTGGGGGGGAGGATATTTGAAACACATTCAAAATCTAAGTGTACAAGAATGGAATATAAGCGCGGAATATGTTTTCAAATAGAGAAAAAATCCATATTTTATTCCATTCTATTACGAAATGTGAACCTTTTTCTCATCACGATGCTGCTATTAAAATAAAATAATAAACTCTTCACAATTTTTCCCTTCACAAGAGGTCAAATACGTAGAACGCGTTTCATACGGAAAAAATGATTAATAGGCCACTCTATCTAATATATATGTGGAATCGGTTGTGGAGTCGTCATCCAGTTGAATCTCTCAACGAAACAAAGCACGCAGTCTTCGCGCGCAGGCGCAGCTGATCCAATGTGAAACAAAAACTTTGACCATTTAGATTGATTGATTGATTGAATATTAACGTCGCACTGTTCAGCTACACGAGGGCTTTTGGCGACGGACCACGTAATTTTGAACCATGGTCAAGTGACGTGGACGACACCTGAGCTGGCACCCCCCTCTCCTAACTACCACACCACACCAACGGGAGGACGTTTCAGCTCTCGACAGATTTAACGTGCATCGCTGCCCTACACGGCGGGTCTTTAGTGGTACTGGGCTCGATCCTGTGACAAAGCAAGCCACAGTCCGATACCTATACCACTCGGCTACCGCGGCCACTTGACCATTTAGAAAAAAGCGGAGAAAGAGACTGAGGTGCGCGAGCAGGCGTTCCCGTCGTCACATCATGGAAATCTAATTGTAGAATAGCTACCTTTATTTTAATTAATTTTTGTTAAGTTTAAATAAATCTGAAGAAAGACAAATGTCTTGGACCCCCTTGTTGTCTCCCACAAATTATGGGGGCTCGGCCGGGATTTTGATCAAAGTTTGGAACGCGTGAACAAAAGAAGCGTCCGTGCAGGAGACGCACCGCCATTTTTTGGAAACTTCGCTCAACCTGTGTAGAGGTTGAATTTCCTTCGAAACCAGCGTGAATATTCCGCCTGTGTAGAGGTTGGAACTATTGATTTAACGCCTGCGAAGAGGTGTCATTTTAACAATTTCAAGAACTATTTTTCGTCTAACGATATAACCTGCGAAGAGGTTGTGGGATCTGTGTTCATCTGCGTAGAAGAGAATCAATTTTGAGATCTTTGTGCAAGATTTCGTTTCTGACAAACCAGGGAGCATTAGTAATTTTTCGAAGGTGTTTATTTTGAAAAACGTGCAATTTTTTCAAGTGAGTTACTGCAGCAGAAGCCCAGATGGGAGATGCATTTAACAAAATTTGTCGGAGAAATATGTAATTTATAGAGCAAAACCTTGTGTCTGATTGGGAGCTTACACTTTCGAGAAATTAAGCGATTGAGCGTTTGGCTCATTCCTGCCGCTTTTTGAAGTGCAGCACGGATGTGGGGGAAGAAGTTCAATTTTGCGTTGAAAATGAACCCTAGGTACTCAAATTCAGTGACCCAGGGGACGGGTTGGTCAAAAATGTAGACATTGGGTAAGTTTCCTATACACCTTTGCTTCGTAAAGAGGAGGCTTGCGCTTTTTGATGCATTAACTTTGATTTTCCAAGCAATGCGCCAGAGCTGAAGCCTTGTGATGTAATTTTGTAATCTGTCAATAATTTTGAAATTATAAGTGTGTTGACTATTGATAGCAGTGTCATCCGCATACATAGCTAAATGGACATTGTCAGCCTTCGGAATGTCGTTAATATATAGATTAAAAACTCTTGGTTCAAGCAAACTTCCTCGTAATTTTTAATCTATTTTTTCAATCTTTGAACAGATTACGGATAATACTATTCTACATATGAAAAAAAATTTCGTTGGATTATTTTTATAAATAATGAAGTTATTAAATATTTAATTAAAATTTTGAGTATTTTTTGAAAAATCGCAAAAAAAAAGATTTCGTCATTTTTTTTTTATATAACTGATTCTAAAAGAAAAAAGCATGAACTTGTTTAGAATAAAATATCAATTCATTAACTCGAAAGGAAGCTTAAAAGAAATGATTTAGAAACCATTTTTATAAAAGCGTATCAATTTTGACTCATTTTTAAAAAAATCGTAAAAAATAGAAAATATCATTATTTTGTTAAAAAAATATACCATATCGTGGCGAAAAGAATGATCTTTCCGATTCTGTAATTATTTTTTGTCTGAGATAGATAGTATGAATTAGATGGCGTTTTTTAAAACGAGGGGAAAATTCGGAACTTCATTCATTTCTACCTTACATTCATCGCTAACCGTAACTGGTAACGCGTAACGGAAATTTCTCCCTACCGTGCCATAAGAAGTTAACTTCAAAAAGAAAACAATTTTCGTGGTTATTTTTTTTAACAATTCATATGGAGTGAAATGCGTTTAACAATAAAACGCTTCAGAGGAAAAATCGGTTAACAAGAAATAATACAACGATCTCGACAAAATACCATGTATTTTCATGCAGTTTTTTCTCTTAACACGAAATAAAAATCGCTTAACAAGAAAAGATTTCCCTTCTGGAAATTAACAAAATTTGGAAAACACCAGCCGCGCCAGCGAGATTCAAGGGGGAGCGTGAAATGAAAGAGAAGTGGTCTCACTTGCTTCGTAGAAAGGAGGCTAATTTTGTTTAAAATACCCTTGGAATAGCCTGTGACACGAGCCAGTTTTGTTTACGTATAAAAAAGCTAGTTTTACCCTCCAACCCCACAAACGCTACACAAAATCAACTGATTTTTCATCAGTTGGCTTTGGAAGTCAGATTGTTAAGCGATTCTTAAGACATAAGGGTAAGGTTGCAATGATAATTGATAATTGCCCGCCTCACCCCAACATTGTATTGAAAGCTATAAAGAGCTCCCCTTCGAGTACAACAAGTGTCTTACTGTTTTGGGTGAGATCAAGGGATTATACAAAACATGATATTTTTCTACCGGAAGTAATTGTTTCGAAAATATTTACTCTCAAACGAAGTAATAGAAGGTTTCTCGATCAATTTATTAGAAGCTTTTGGATGTAAATAAAATGTGTACCGTAATAAATTTAATTTTATTGAATATATGTTTTTTTTTACCACGCAATTCTCTTAACACGAAAAAATATTCCAGGCTCCTTAATTTCATGTGAAACAATTTTCACTGTAGCTTGAAGTCTGAAGAGAGCCAGACTGACGTAAAAGTTTGCAGGTAGGGTGTGTGAATTAACCCCGAGAGTGTTCAAAGAAAATTTCTCGTGCCAGACCATAACTGTAAGTGAGGGCCCAGTGTATCTAGGCGGCAGAAAGATTGCTTGCAGGCGCTGATCTGGCCTTCTAATCAATATACAGCCATCACTGCTGTGTGGCGTAGCGTACATTCTTCAACCCCAGTATCGCGGGGGGTGCAAGGAGACTAGGGCCTCCCAGAGACTGACGGACACCAAGTAGGGCTTGGGGACAAAAACCTGACATTGCAGGGGCCTTCTCTCTGTCACTGGCACCAGGACAGAATCAGTTATGATCGGAGATCACAAAGCATCGCCACTCCGCTCTGTCCTGTGTTCTCTAGCGTGACATCACTGAAGTCACAAATGTCAATGATTTAGAACTAATGATATGAACGCTATAGTGCATCTGGCTGGCAGCTATTTTCAAACGATTGATTTGTGACAATTCATAGTGTACTGCAATAAAAAAAAATTAGTTTCTGCTGTAGATGCATCTCGTTCCCCAGCCACGTGATGAACACTGTGGTCTTCTCTGTAAGTGGCACGTGATTGGACCATGGTTTTCTTGAGGTAGTGCCTTCCCTGGACCAAAAATCATGCACAGTGGATATATTCCTGTAATATTGAGGAAAGAAAATTCACCTTTTTCTAGCTCTATTATGTGACCTCGTTGAAACTGAGTGAGCTGTTGATGATAACTTCGTCTTCTTAAAGTCATTCTAGACTAACATCAAATCATTACACCAAATCTCAACGATAATTAGCACTCACGAACTTTAGAGTGTTTATTTAAAGTACACTTGATTCACATTCTCAAAGTGGTGCAACTAGTACCTAATGAGAAATTTAAACCAAAAATCATCTTTCAGATGAATAAATACGCTTACCAAATTTCGTCGATATAGCACAAATCCTTCTTTGTGATCGAATTTTTATTTCCATCAGTGTAGTTAGCTAACAAAATTAAATGAAGTTATACTTGATTGTGTTTATATGTTAATGAAGACCTTAGAAAATGATTTGAATATTTGTTTTAAGTGAACAGCATATATAATTAATTTTACAGTTGAATAAATGTAATTAATTAATTAGCTCTAACGGTTCTTTATGCATATCCCTTAATTATCAATGTAGTGATCCAAAAAATATTGCATGAAAAAACTGCAGTAAATAATAATACGGTAGATAAAGGGTTAAAATAAATATGTTGAGGGTTTTTTTTGTCTAAGACAACTGCCTTTTAATAAAAATAAGAAAAAAATGTGTTATTATATTCAAATTCTTCAATAAGTCTTCGCCTGCCTCTGTCACAACTCCGCCGTGCCACACTGTCTCGCGTGCGCCACCCGATACAGAAAACTCTTTCTTGGGGATGGGATTTTTATTTCCATCAGTATATTTTACCAATGAAGATAAATGGGGAACAAATGAAGTTATGTGATAAAAGTTGTGTCAGTTTAAAGCAAACTATTTCAAATTTGTTGAATTTAGGTCTTAATAGCAAAATAAAGATTAACAAAAGCGGTCCAGGCTGAAATCCGTGATACGAATGAGGAAAAAAAAGACCACAATAAAATGGCGGCTACTTTCCCTTTTGAAACAAATGGAAAAATGTGAAACTTCCCTATAATGACAGGGGCGTAGCTACCGCCGTATCAATGATACTACTGGGGCCCCAACAAATGTAAGCAAAAAAATTGTAAAATGTTGTCAATAATCCCATGAACAGGACTCACACATTTTCAAAGAGGGGACCACAAGGAATTTTGATACTGGGCCACTGCAGGCCTAGCTACGCCAGTGCCTAATGACCATATGATTGGGGAATACCATACACCACAGAATAAATGTTAATAGCAAATCATTACAATAAATTGCGCGTGAATATAATTAAGAGGATCTAGCTTTTTAAAATCTCTAGAAAATTTTAATCAAAGTTTCAGAAATGAATTTGGAAAAAGGGAACACAAGGGAATTGATTTATCGTTTGAAGAGAAAGCTGGGCAAGCTCACCTGCAGTAAAAGAAAAAAATTATTTTTGGTGAAAGTAAAGAAGTCGGTTATGAATTTCTGAAAGAAAGGAAAATTTCATAGTTAACTCATATGTCATATACGATAGAGCAAGAGCAGAATTATCCTGTAGAGAGAGAGAGAGCTGAGATTTATTAAAATTGTTATAGAACATTTTATTGTATTTTTGATGAGAGATTGTAACCTGAAATTAAAAAGAAAGCTACACAAAAATTAAAGGAAACTTAGAAAGACGTTATTGAACTTTTAATTTTGATTATATGGATTGGAACAAGAAATGAAAAGAAAACAAATATACAATTAAAAACCCCACTAGAAGTTTATCGAGTCGCAAGAGAAATCCTAATATAGAAATACTTTTGAAAATATTTTTAACCATACCGATATCGAATGCATTAGGTGAAAAATCTTTTTCAGTTTTAATGCGTGTTAAAAATAATTTAAGAACTATGGAAGAAAAGACAAATTGAACAACATGGCCATATTATATACAGATCGAAATGTTTTAATCAAAATAGAGATGGTAAAAATAATTGATGAATTTGCCAAAGAGAAATCAAGTTGTACAGCAAAAAACTGTAAGAACTCTCTTCAGTTTTTAATTTTTTTTATATACAGGTTTGATTTTTTTCTTAGGCGCTCAGTTATATTACTGGCAATACATTTTATTTTGAAAATTTAAAGTAAGCGACTTTTGCCCTATTTTAGTTTTTCGACTCTTGAACCCATGGGCCTCAAACCTTTTACCGCCAGGTAAATTACCTTAATCCACCTCTGGTCAAGATGTGGGCAGGAGAGGCCAACTTGGAATAACACCCGTGCCACTCTGGAAATATCTTCTGACTTGGCGAAAAGGGATATCTAATATTTAATAAAAATGCTGAATCGGGAGATCACTACTGTTTAATAATGCAAAAAAAAACTAAAATAAAACAAAAGTTAAATGAAATGAAGATTATACTTCTCTCCTACCTGTGTACTTGGAAAACGTAAAAAGTATAACATCAAATATATATGTCAGGTAGTGTTTCTCAAACTGTGGGGCGTGACATTTTTGTGAGGGGGGCGCGAGGATATTGAAAAGTAAAAAAAAAAAAAAAAAAATTAAAAAAAGTTATTAATTTACTGAAAGTGTGTGTAAACAAACAATATACATTCTGACCATAATAAACAAAACATACATATACACTAATATATTACTTTTATAAATGTATCAGTGCTACACAATGTATTTAATAATTAATTTAACAATAGTGAGTTAAGAACAAGTTTATTAATTACAAGTGACGCCATGGGCTTGTCATATATATAGCTAAAAACAAAAATTAACCCATATTTTGATACTTTGCACGGTTTATAATTCACCCCATAGCTGCCGATTTCCAGTTATGCGATTCGCTTTCCACGTAGGCGCACGTGTGGGGGGATAAAGAAGCAAATAATCTGAAATAAGTAAATCCTTCGCAAGCATTGTCAAGGTCCTTTTGTTGCATTCCAAAGCCATCGGAATAATATTATGGATAACATTGCACAGAAAAGATCATTCTTCAGAAAGACGTATATATACGCCAGGGGAAATAAACGCTTTGGCTTAGTGAGACGTTGACATACGCCGGGGGTGCTTAAGAGGTTAAAGTCGTATCGTAGTTTTAGCGTCAAAGTATAGAATAATTAAATTCAATAGATTGTTTTTGTATGAGGGGGGCGCGAAGAAAATTAGGATTGAATATTGCCACTTTGAGAAGCAATGATATGAGGAGATAAAGGCCACGATGCCAACAGCGTTAAGTCCTGGAATTTTACTTACTAACGCGATGCATGTGTTTGTCATTGCGCTGTTCCGACTTGTCTAAGTTTAGCCGATTGGAGCTGCTTTTCTGCTTTACGAATTCCAAGCAGCTGTGCTCATAGCATTTGCTTTACCTTAACTGACTTCGATAGATAGATAACTGCCATTAGATTGTTTCAAATAGCATTCGTTTTACTTTGATACACTATGAACCCTGCAAAACGTGTACTCTAAAGCAGTGCTTCTCAATTGATTGATTGAATATTAACGTCGCACTGTTCAGCTACACGAGGGCTTTTGGCGACGGACCACGTAATTTTGAACCATGGTCAAATGACGTGGACGACACCCGAGCTGGCACCCCCCTCTTCTAACTACCACACCACACCAACGGGAGGACGTTTCAGCTCTCGACAGATTTAACGTGCATCGCTGCCCTACACGGCGGGTCTTTAGTGGTACTGGGCTCGAACCCGTGACAAAGCAAGCCACGGTCCGATACCTATACCACTCGGCTACCGCGGCCGCAGTGCTTCTCAAAGTTTCCATCCTTCTTTTCACCGCACCCCTCCACACACAATACCAATGGATTGAATTCAATAGTTTGAGGCTAAAAAGGCGCGATACGACTTTAACCTCTTAAGTGCCACCGTCTTATATAAACGTCTTGCTCAGCCAAAGCATTCATTTCCTCTGACGTACGTATACGTCTTTCCGAAGTACGATCTTCTCTGTGCACTGCTATCCATAAAATTATTCCGAAAGTTTGGGAATTCAATAAAAGGAACTTGATAATGTTTACCAAGGATTTACTTATTTCAGATTATTTTCTTATTTATCCCCCCAATATACGCGATTAAACGTGTGGAAAGCGGTTGGCATCGGGAGGCTAATAGTGTCTTTTATTTGTGGCAGTTAAAGAGTATTTATTATAAACCGTACAAATTATCAAAATAAGTGTTTTATATATACTTTTTGTATATAATTTTATAAAGGACAATCCCATGGGGTTACTGGTAATTATTAAACGTTTTTAACTTAGTATTGTTAAATAATAATAAAATGCATTGTGTAGCACCGAGATACATTTAAAAGTGTAATATATCAGTGTAAATGTGTATTTTATTATTCATTATTATGTCAGAATGTATTTTGTTTGTTTACTTTCAGTAAATTAATTTTTTTCAAATAATCTTCTGCATTCGACTTTTCAATGTGCTTGCGTCCCCCTTGTACAGTCGTCAAGCCCCCCAAGGGGGATGCGCCCCACAGTTTGAGAAACACTGCTCTAAAGAGAGGAAAAACAGTTTCTGTCAAAATATAAATATATGTCAAAATATAGTTTCTTTCATTTTAAAAAATTGTCAAATTTTTGTACTCTTATCAAAAAAATATTCTTTTTTTACACGAATCCGTGAAAATAGGCTCATTTCATAACAGACTGCAAAACAATTTTTCTCCACTTTGAAGGTTCGAGAAATCCTGCGGTTTAAGGTTAAATTCGAATACTGATGGATTCGAACCGAAATTAATAGTGAAGTGGAAGAGGGAAAAAAAGTCACAAATGAAAAGAGGAAAGGGTTTGATCCGCCTTGAACTTTTTCACCTTCACCTGTCTCCGTTTTGATCGCTTTCGAACAAATTAGAAGAATGAAAACAACCGTGAGAATGAAACTTGAGGCTTTCACACTTTGGGCGAGAAAGAAAAGATTGCATTTTCGAATCGAGAGATATACCTGACTCACATCCCGAAAAATTTGTTTCATTTTCCCTTGTTCGAATGAATGGAGTCCAAATTTCAGTGTTTTTGCTTTCAAATAATCACTTCAGCATTTAAAGGTACATTTGGTTAATCCAAAGTTACATCGAAAAAGTTCATAATACAGAAAAAAATGCCTCGTATAATTCTGAACTGAAATCAACATGCAACATAAACTAGCATCTGATCTCCCACATTTACATGGTGGCCGCGGTAGCCGAGTGGTCTGGATGTCACGAGTTCAAGGCCAGTATCACTAAAGATCCGCCGTGTATGGGTACGATGCACTTTAAATCTATCGAGAGCTCAAACGACCTCCCGTTTGTGTGGTGTGGTAATTAGGAGAGGGGTGCTAGCTCAGGTGTCGTCCTCGTCACTAGACCTTGGTTCAAAATGACGAGGTCCGTCGCCAAAAGCCCTCGTATAGCTGAGCAGTGTGTTATTGATTGTTGCAGATTGATTGTTATATTGCAGATGTTAATATTCCCTCACTCACCCACATTTATGTGTGGCCGCGGTAGCCTAGTGGCCAAGGTAATGGACTCTTGGCAGCGTGTCATGAGTCCAAGCCCTGTTCTGCTGATGAGCCACCGTGCAGAAAGGGCCGATGCACGTTAAATATGTCGAGGCTCAATGTCCTCTCTTTGGTGTGGTGTGGTAGTTAGGAGAGAGAGGGTGTCAGAACAGGTGTCATCCTCCTCACTTGACCATAGTTCAAATTGTCGAGATCTACCGCTAATAGCCCTCGTGCAGCTGAATAAGGTGACGTTAATATTCACTCACCCCCATTCGGTCTATCTGTTGGTTCACGTCTGGCTGCCCATAAATACTTCCTGTGTAGATGCGCTTTAAATCTGTGGAGGCTCAAAGTCCTCAAGTTTGGAGAATGGAATGCCAGTTCAGGTGTCTTTCGCTGCACTAGAAAGAGGTTCGAAGCTGTCAGACCCATGGACTAGCCATTTCGTCTTCGTGCTGCCTATATTACGAGGTCCGTCGCCAAATCCCTTGTGTTGTTTTGAGTGAGTGAATATTAATGACGCACTATTCAGCTACTCAATGGCTTTTTGCTCGATGGCTACGCAATTTTTAACCATGATCAAGTGACGAGGATGACACCTGAGCTGGCACCACTCTCTCCTTGTTTCCACACCACACAAACGGGAGGACACTTAAGTACGGCAAATGTAACGTGCATCGGCTTCCTCTGCACGGTGGGTCTTCAGCGGTACTAGTCTTGAATTGATGACACGCCAGCCGTTACCTTGGCCACTATAGGCTGCCACGACCACCGTGTTGCTTTTCAGTCCACCGTTAATAATCTTCCAATCCTCATTCACACCCTATAGACTTGAGAGCTTTATGATCCCACCATAGAATAACAAGCGACTGTGCCCATAATGTTGTATTTGAGACTATGTCGCATCATTCAAGAAGTAAGAATATTGTAGCCCATGCAAAGAAAATATTTGGGAGGAAAACTAGTAAGAAATTTTCCCCTCGTAAACGAAGGAGTATCAGTAGTAAGTTGAAAAAACGCTGACCATGAGTACAGAATGATTTAAGCCAAAACTTTTAAATATTTGGCGATTAATCTCTAACATGCATTCAATCTTTGGCAATAAATTGTTGGCATGGAGTTCATAAATAAGTATCTGGTGGATCCTTCC
The DNA here is from genome assembly GCA_019973935.1 of Trichonephila clavipes. Taxonomy (NCBI): domain Eukaryota; kingdom Metazoa; phylum Arthropoda; class Arachnida; order Araneae; family Nephilidae; genus Trichonephila; species Trichonephila clavipes. The sequence continues at coordinate 133,463 of BMAU01021203.1, forward strand.
TAGACGCATCTCTAATTACTAAACAGATGCTGCTGAAAATTATGTATTTGAATTATGATATATGATGGTTTAATGTAGAATATATTAGTTCTAGGTTTTGAAAAAACTAATTTTATTATTATGGGCTATAAAGGCTCTGGCTAGGTAATACGGCAGCTGAAACATTTCCGAAACAAAAAATATTCAAAGATTTTTAATTACTAATATATTTAATTATGTCTGAACGCTATTTGTTCCCCTAAAGTTAAAAACAAGAAGAGAACTCGGGAAAAGTTTTATAGAAAAAAAAATATATGTTTCGAAAATTATTTTGGAATTATGTATGACAATTTTTAGTTATCAATAAATTATGACAAATTCTTATAGAATAAAAAATCTTCCTTGTTTACAAGTCGAAGAAAAAAAAACATTTAAAAGCAAGGAAATTCGCATTTCTTAAATAGATATTCACATTTTTTTTTTCTTCTTGAAAACATGCTCTGTTAATTTTTGGTAATTCATCGATTTGTTAAGCAATTTTTAGATTTATAATACATAGAATCCATGCTGAAGTTCCTGTAAAAAAAATGTGTCATTTCTCTCAAACGGAATTAGATGAAAATATTCCGCTGTGTGAATCGGAACATCCTATTAAAATTTCGGTTTCAGCTATGTTTAACCTTAAAGCAAGAGATGAACATTAAACCAATGTCAACAGAACCTGGCTGTACATTGAATTAGGGATAGCAAGGGCTATACAAATTGTGTAGCATCATTTATGCGCAAGTGAGGGAGCTGTGGTAACAGCATGCATAGCGCGTACCGTGTTGATCTGAATGAGTTAACTGCCACGCCTTCGATCGCAGACAAACCGTAGGTGCACGTCGCATGGGCCATTCCATTTCCGTCAGACAGCGAGTGTTTTCAGGAGTCAACCAAGAATACATGGAGGGTGGACGAAACACTAGCGATCAGGCAAATTGCGATCGGTCGCGGGGAGCTCACTCGTTTGTTATTCTCTGGACTTAGTTACGTCGTGGACTACAATTGCTTAGGATGTAAAGATTTCTTCGCATAGCATAATCCATTTCACTGACACACAACTGTATTTTAAAGATTATTTGTGTTATATTTAGGATTTTTAACTGTTATTTAACAGGGCTAATTCAGCAAAAAACGCAAGATAGTAAGTGTAACAAAGGATTTCAAATTTATTGAATCTAGAAGAATGGCATCATTAGTAAAGGTGACAAAGCGCTGTGTGTTTTATGTTCTGGAACAGTGGTATGCAGAACATCGTCTGTAAAACGGCATTTTGAAACAAATCACAAATCCTCTCGTCAAAATGTGAACCATAGTAAAAACAATTAATTGCATGGAAACCGTTTGGTAGATGACTCCGATTCAGCTTACATTCTATTAAAAATAACATCCAATCATATTATATATTTGTCATCAAATCACTGGCGTAGCAAGTCCTGAGTGGGCCCTGTATCAAATTTCCTACGAGATCCCTTTTAGAAATTGGAGCCTTATAAACGGGGCTATTTATAACATTTTACAATTTTGTATTTATACATGTCGGGGCCCCGTATCATTGATACGGCGGTAGCTACGCCCAGCATCCTATCTGTAACAGCAGAAATCACATTAATGTTTACTTTAATTTCAATTACACATATAACTAAAACATTTACAACTATACAGCGCAAAAAGTATTTTTTCGTAACAAAAAAAGAGTTTTGTTAGCATTTAGTTTTATTATTTTCTCAATCATCCCATGTAAAAATTATTCGCCTCTATTGCTCATGAAACATTCCTTTAGAAAAATGGCCCGTTGATCCGTAAAGAATCGCCCCCTGCTCTAGGGTGTTTTTTCGCGGCACTGTTTGGGATGTATGAACCTCCCTCGATGCAAGTTGCTATCCGTTTATGCTGTTCCGTTATCCGCACGGTAATGGAATTTTTCAGTGCCTCTCACAAGTCCCGGTTGGCTGCTTGGATGAGCTTTCTCTCACTTTTCTGTCATAAATGGGCCACCTAGAATCCCAGTCTTAAATTCTATTGAGCATGTTTGGGATGTTTTGTAACAAGGCCCGAAAATCCATCACACAGCATCAACGAACCTTACTGAATTATGGACAGCTATAGCCAATATTTGGCAAGTCATTCCAGTGGAACGTTTCCACAAACTTGTTGAATCTATGACTCGTCGGTATCAACGCCGGAGGAGGTCCAACTCATTATTATGTAGGTATCCCTAATTCAGTGGCACTTTAGTGTCATAAATAGCTTTTTTAATCAACATTCTTGTGTAGTGATTTAATCGGTAAGTTCAGATCTATCGTGTAAAATTCAAAAAGAAAGAAAACGTAAAGCTTGTTCTTGGTTTCCATAAGTAAATGCCAAAAAAATGGGAAACACAATCACACCTCAATATTTTTCACTATTGCAGCGTTTCGGAAGTAAAAAAAGATCAAACGCAAAAGAGGAAAGGAAAAACTAATCCATTGGGTTATTTAACAAATTAAGGAAAAACAATGAATAACAATTTAAGTTTATTTTCTCCAGTTTGCCATTCACTTGGTTTAAAATGACACGCATTTCGCAATCTCCAAACCTTGAAGTGATGCGGATAATTGCTGCCATGTTCCGCGAGAGATCATTTGTTAGTCCTCAAAATATCTCATTGTTTACAAAGTACGTTCTCACATTGGTTACGCAGTCAATAAATATCAACGAGATTAAACTTTGTCATTATTTTATGTTCTTTTGCCATAAAGAGTTGTGTTATGATCCATCAAATCTTAAAGGGCTTCCTGAAAGCCCAAATTTGAATATGCGAATCACGAAGTCAGAAGCGAAGAAGATGGGTGGAGTTAAAACACTTTTCCAACTCTTAACTGTTGTCAGTGAGTGTGAATTAATGAATAAATTTTTGAATTTCCCACATCTGCGAATGTGTCAGAAGGAATCGTTTCAATGATTGATACTTAAAAAAAAGCAGATAAATGATTGCACAGATTCCGAGAGGCACCATTGAAAATTGTTAAAGAGGGGAGGTAAAGTAATATCTACATCATCACAATTTATTTCACAGATTGAAGCCGTTAATTTAGAGAAACCTTATATGTACAAAGAACCTTATATGTACTTATATGATATTCATTCCCTCAGTATTCCATGGCTTCTCTTAATATACCCTCTCCCGATAGGGGACATTTTGTCCCTTAAACAGAGGTGTCGTTCTTTCAGAGATATTAAAAATATGATATGTTAACAAATTCAAGAACTTTAAATGAAGTATTTATAAATGATTTATAAATTTGAAAAAGCTAACAGTTACTTATTTGGAAACGAAGATGAATAATAAAAATGTGCAAGCCCCAGAAATTAAAAAAAGAATCATTTCTGCAAATAGATGTTTTTATGATGCCATTAAGAGTTATTTAAAATGTAGCTTTCTCAAATTAACAACTCTAAATTGCTTCTTTACAAAAGTCTTATCAGATTTGTTCTAACTTTTGCACCCGAGCCTCGGACATTGACTTTACATGAGGAGGAAGTTTTGGGAATTTTCGAGAGAAAGATCTACATTTTTGGTGGGATCCAAGTGAATGGATCATGGAAAAGAAGATCTAACTTAGAGCTTTACAAAATTTACAAGCCACCTGATATTGTAAAGTTTGTCAAATTACATGCACTTAAATGGGCTGGTTATCTGGCTAGAATTGTGACGGGGCTTTACTTTTTTCCCTACTAATCCTCTCGGGGAATCTTTTGGGCCTTCATTGAGTTATTTCACAGTCAGCCCTCTCAAGAAGAAACCCTAATATTCAGATGAGTTAGAAGATATATAGCGGAGGTTTAGTGAGAGAGAAGATGAAGAAGGAAGCTGAACCCCGAGAGCTTATGGTAAGGAAATAAATTTCGAAGCGTAATTATAGAACGGGCTTTAACTATTCAAATAAAGTAAGGGAGATTGAGATTTATAAGATTACTTTACTTATATAAAGTTAAGAGGTTAGGATTCCAGGTGATTGTTCACATAAGATTTAGGGTTACGATATATCATTCCTGTTTTCCTTCCAAGAGTAATACTGTCTTTGATCAATATAATTGGATAATAATAAATTGGTTTTATTATGGCTAGAGCTTGGGTCATCCATCATTACCTCCCCCAATTCTAGGTCAGTAGATGAAGAGATGGTTTCCCCAGGTAGGGGGGGGGTATCATAGAATGAATGATCGTTACTGCAAGAAAATATTTCTAGCAAAGCCCATGAGAAATAGACTTCGAGGAAGACCCCCGCTAAGATGGATTGACTGTGTTGATAAACATCTAATCATTTCACAGGTCAAAACAGTTCCAAAAAGTAGAGATGCTTGGAGAAAACTTCTGGAGAAGGCCAGGGCCCACCCAGAACTGTCGAGCCATTGAAGAAGATGTATAAATAATGAATATAGTCTCAAGTATTAATGCGAGTTTGAAGTCAATGAAAATTTCTAGTAAAAAGTTTGTGCGTTGAAGGCATTTATCTAGACTCTTTGTCCTCCCCGTCGCCATTCTTTCTTTGAAGCAATTTTCTCGCCATCCTCCGAGCCATCTCCTCCGTCAAACAGGCCCCGTCAATTGTCCCACAACGGGATACTCTCATGTCTATTATGGCTACAGACATACTGGCGTTGCAGACCCGAGGCTAGACCATGGACAATGACGTGCACTATCTCCAACTCACAAGCGAGCCACCTGCTCTAATCTATCAAACTAGACATGTATAGAGGGGTATGGGTCGTATCACTGCGAAGTCGTTACAAGGGTGAGCTGGCAATTGCCCGAAAATAGCAAAATCTGCTTTTTTTATACATACATTGTTTCATGAAGAACAAGTGGTGCACACAAAAAGGGGGGGGGAGGATCCTGGGTTCCGGATTCCTCCGAAAGTTCTTAATTTATTTCCAATTGACTATAATTGTATGTATATAGTAGTACGTAAAATTTAATTATTTGTTATTAATAATTAATTTCATTTATAAATGCTAATTATTTATTCAATGATTAATTTTTTACTGCTTTTTGTTCCTGAAAATCGACAAAATCAAAGGAATACGTTGAGCGTCTTATTGGAGCATGATACGAGATGGGTGGATTTTCAACCTGGGGATCTCCTTGAAAAATTCTTGTGTGAGGGGCACTGCTGCTACAGTAATGCTCCCTACTTAACTTTATGTTTTTAATTTAATTCTTACCTTGCTATAATAGCGTAACATATAAGTACAGAACAATATTTTTTATGGGCCTTAGATCCTGGCAAGAATAAGCTTAAACATCGCATTATAAAGCTGCACGAGGGCTATTGGTGACAGTCCTTCAATTTTGAACCATGGTCAAGTGGCTAGGACAACACTTAAAACGGTATACCCCTCTCCTAACTTCCACACCACACCAACAAGAGGACGTTTGAGCCTCGATCTATTGAATGCGCTTCAGCTCCCTTTGCACGGCGGATCTTGAGCGGTTTTCTCGGTCATGCGTCTCGAACTCATGACACGCCGTCCACGACCCCGTTACTATTTCCACAAGGCTACCGCGACCACCAAGAAGGATATTAATTTTCATTCTTTCCTGTGTTATGATATACGATCAGTGGCGCACACAAGGGGAGAGTCCTAGGGGTCAGGACACCCCTCCAAAGCCCTTGAATTTTTCCGAATGACTTTAATTCTAAGTATATAGTGAGTAAAATTTAATTAAGTATTTGTTATTAATTTTATTAATTAATGATAATTATTTATTCAATAATTAGTTTTCTACTGTGTTTTGTTCCCGAAAATCGACAAAATCAAAAGGAGCCTGATACAAGAATGGTGGACTTTCGACCTTCGAACTCTCCTTTGAAAAATTCCTGTGTGCGCTCCTGTATACGATCCAGTCATTTCACCACCTTCTCTTTCCAATTGATTACTTGCATTGTCTGTAACTTGTTAAGATACTGAAGTCAATTTACATTTACAAGTATCATGCAAATTAGTTTTTTTATAAAGAGTGTTTTTTTTCCAGGTATAGAAGTTTAAGTTGGCATTACTTTCCAAGATGGCGACCGATTTAACAGCTGTCAAGTGATTTATTCTCAGTTTGGTTTGGCAAGCAAAGCGTAGATTTGTCGAATGGGCCCAAAACGAGATTGCCGTTGTTCCCGATTTTCATAAGCGAATTTTGTTTAGCGATGAAGCGCACTTCTGGTTGAATGGCTATGTCAACAAACAAAACTGCCACATTTGGAGTGAAGCTAATCCACAAGTGTATGTCGAAACACCGTTACATCCAGAAAAACTGACTGTTTGGTGCGCTTTATGGGCTGGTGGAATCCTTCTTCAAAAACGACGAAGGCCACAACGTTACAGTCAATGGTGATCGGTATAGAGCCATGATTACTAACTTTTTCATTCCTGAATTGAACAATCATGATGTCCAGGAGCTGTAGTTCCAACAAGACGGCACAACATGTCACACAGCTCGTGCCACAATCGATTTATTGAAAGACACGTTTGGTGACCGCCTAATTTCACGTTTTGGACCTGTGAATTGGCCTCCAACATCTTGTGATATAACACCGCTAGACTATTTTCTGTGGGGCTATGTTAAGTCATTGGTCTATGCGGATAAGCCACAAACGCTTGACGATTTGGAAGACAACATTCGCCGTGTTATTGCCGATATACGGCCACAAATGTTGGGAAAAGTCATCGAAAATTGGACGTCCAGATTGGACTACATCCGAGCCAGCCGTGGCAGTCATATGCCAGAAACCATATTTAAAATGTAATGCCACAAGGTTATCTTTCGAATAAAAAAAATCATGTCAATCGAATAATACATCGTTGTTTTATTGCAATTTAAAGTTCTATACCTCTCAAAAAACACCCTTTATGTACTAAATAAGTACTCTAAGACAATTCAATTTTCCAAAATCAATGTTTTTATTTCCCCTCCATTCCAACGTGTAATCGCTTTCTTTTGCCTTTTGTCTACTAATGTAAACAAATAAATATAGATTTTCCTTTTTCACGGTTCGATTGGTTTATTATATCATAAATATATTTGATTTCTTTTTAAAAAGAGAAGCATTTAAAAATAGTATATTTCTAAAAGAAATTTCCCACTGAAAACTTGCTATTCACTTGTGTTACCGGCAACTTCACCTTATTACGGGGTACTCTTCTTTCTAAATTACAGTGTTCTGATGTAAGTTCTGATGAGGCAAGAGGTACAAAATATATTATATCTTTAAAATATAAATATGAACTATTTATGTATATTAAAATACTTTAAATGTATTATTTCAGAAATCAAACATGCATCAATTGAGATAAAGCAGATTCCTCTCCTAAAGCACATACACTGAGATTATAAAAATTGTTAAACGATTACCCAGTTACTTTTTGCGTAGATAACATTTTTTTACTGAAATAACCGAATCGCAACTATGAATATTTACCCGCTAAATGCATTTCAATGTATTATCGTATGTTTTAAAACCTCTTCATGTAACAAACTTTTGGCACAGCATTTTTTTTCCCTTTAAATTTTAATCTTGAGAAAACTATTTTATCATTTCCGAACGGAACTAGAGTTTTTGACACTTTATTTCTTTATCTGTGACAATTTTCATTGTTGGCGAGCTATCTGAGAACAATTTCATTTTGACGGGTGTTACGAATTACGATTATTCATATAAAGATTAACCAAAACACTCAGGAAAATTGTTATCTGTTAAAAATACGGTAAGAATAACGAATAATATTTATATTTTTCTACATACTGATAAAATGCATCTTTTTTATGATGTAAAAATAATTCAATATGTAAAAAAAAAAAAAAATCGTATGTTTTTTTTTTTTTTAATTTCATTTTTTTTATTAACTACACATCTTTTCCGGTTGGTGCATTTCAGGATTAATTAATAAAATATTCCAAATTAAACTGATCTTTAAAAATTAACTCGGATAAAATAAAGCGGAGCTCGAATAAATAAGCATGAGGTATATTTTCCTCCCCAATACAGGATGAATCCAAACGTAAAAAAAAGACAATGAAAAAGATTAGACATATATCCGGCAAGACAGACAGTTGGAAACTGTTTCTATGAGCGAGAGTTTAAAACCAAACAATTATTATCTCGTTTTTTATTTGTGTGCAGCGCTGTGCTTTGAAAAAGAACAGTAAAAGGAGACTCTTCGAAAACAATATTCACACTTCCAGAATTTCACAAGAGTGGAGGTCTCAGAAAAACCGCAATTCGTCTCCCTCTGTGGTCAGTAAAAAAGAGCTTCTCCTCCCGCATTCCCCTTTCTTTCCCACGCAGGAGGGTGTCATTAGAGAAACCGGTCCTCCTGCCACACCCCTCCTTGTGACATCGCAGGAAGAAATGGAGGAAATGCGTTCGAACCCCGTGACCCCCGCGAACAGGTTCAACACTGTTTCTACTTATCTCCGCAGTATAAAAAGAAGAAAAAAGGAACAGAGATGTTTCTTTTCTGTTTGTCTTCACAAACGATTCTTTTCAAACAAACATTGCGGTCGGATTTCCACTGCACGCAACAAGGCCAGTGACGTCATCAGTCTATGATTTTTTTATAAATACTTATTGAGAAAAAAAAGTGCTTTTGATTGGTTTCAGGTGTATTTACCTGAACTCTAAAACTGGCTAAATCTATAAAAGTAAGTGCTATTTCTCTAACAATGAGCAAAGCCAAACGGTATGTGGTATGGTGCGAGAGGATCCCTTCCATGTTCTTCAAAATTGCAAATACATAGCAGTCTCTTGATCACTCATAGAGCCAATATAAAGGCTTTTGGTGTTGGCAGTGGCGTATACAAGAGTGGAGTTTAAGTAGGAGCGTAGCTACCGCCGTATCAATGATACGGCGCCCCCAAGCTACAAGGGCCCCAAATGTGTAACTATAGTACCACTATCAAAGCTTTCATTTCTAAAAAGGGCTCCGAAAGAGTTTTGATACGGGGCACGTGAGTTTAGGGGTTCAGAACCTACCCACATACCAAGAAATTTTTAATTTTTAGTATAAGGATTAGACCTCGGTGCTTTCTCTTGGCTTCGTGTTTTCCTAAGTGCAAACCCCTCCAATAAAATAAGTCTATGTATGCCACTGGATGATGAAACTCTCCTGGCAGTTTTGAATGAAGGTCAAGTGACAATGAGACGTTGAATGAACTGGCGCACCGTGACGACATCTTTACCTGTTACTCAGATTCCTCAATGCATTTCCGAGACACACAATTGCTCGACTTTTATGCAGTCGCACGCCACAGTGAGTGAGAGTTCTGTGATCGTCGCACTGTAAAGTGACACGAAAGCGATTAGTGACGGATCTCGTTCTTTTGAGCCACGATATAATGACGAAGGCAACACCTGAGCTGGCACCCACCTCCTCCTAACTTCCACATCACACCAGAGGGAGGATATTTGAGCCTCGACAGATTTAACGTGCATCGACCCCCTCAACACTGCGGATCTTCAGCAGTATAGGCTCGAACTCATGACATGCCAGCCACAAATCCGTGACCTTGACCACTAGGCTAAAGGGAGCCGCCAATGAAACCATTCAATTGCATAACGTTATTAATTTTGCCACTTCAAAATTTATTCCTAGAATGGATCTCTCTCTCTCTCTCTTTTGTTCTGAAAAAACGAAGAAAACAATGTTAAGAATTAAAGAACAATGGGACAGTGTAATATGGAACTTCTTCTTTTCTACGTTTCTCTCTTTTGATTTAGTAATTAATGAAAGCATATGGTTCTCGGGAACACTGATCAGACATAAATATTCCATCCCAACACTTCAATTTCTCCGCGGAGCATCCATTAGAATTCTGAGATCAGTGATAAGTGAGTGAAGGACTTATTAATCTTTTATGTAATCCAGAGGTGCTTTGAATCACTAAGAGAAAAAAAACGAGATTCCACAGAATGCTTTGCGAAATGGTGAGAATAAAAACCGGTTGGCCCATGCTTTGCCTATTCAAATCAGGTAACAGGCTTCTGTGCAAGGATCCCTTAATTAAGTAGAATATCACGGGTAATCACCTCCAAGCGAACAAGGGTGCTTCGTGTTTCTTCGACTTTTTTTTTTGATCTCATCAATGGACGATGATGAATTCTAACATCTCTAATCTCGCTCGGTTCTCACGCCATTGGATGTCGTCAACTTTCTTCCTGCGGTCGATTCATTCACGATACTCGAATGCTGAAGGGGTAAACGAACAAGGAGCTATTTGATTTTGAGTTTTGGATATATGTCGCCCGATGTACAATTAATGACAATTTGGATAAATGACATGAAGACAACAGATATCGCCTCCAGTCACTTCTAGACATGAATGCTAATTTGAAACCACAGGCGTATACGGGTAGAATAAGTGGATAGAGGCATGCCCAGACAAACAGTCTATTTTATCACACGCAATCACTTTCCCTGCGGTCCACAGCAGGTAGGTTGAATTGAAAGTGAGGGAAGCGGTAGTTCACGACTGGAGATGCTTGAGTCCTGATTCCACAGCTGATTCTCATTGAATCTGCCAAAGCTCAAAGTCGTCTCATTGGTTTTATTTTAAGATGTGCCTATCTCATTGTGTGACAGGGGGTAACAATTACAAGGCGTGTTTCAACGAGCCTTTGTATCGGACAAAAAGAGAGGGTTCTGCGCAACACTGATGGAGGCTTTCCGGAAGTTCATAATCAAGTTTGCCCCCCCCCCCAATGAGAATGCATAGGTTCCTTTTTGCATCAAAGGTCACATTGCATGCACAAACTTGTATACAAATAATCTCAACCTAGAATTTTTTAAATCATTTATTTTTGTTGCCAAATTGGGTGGCAAATTGTGTAGCCAAGTTCACTTATTCATTTAATTATTATTAAAAGAGTTACCTCTTTCCAGCCACAATACTGTTTTGGCACAAAGACAGAGGGTGAAAGTTCTGTAACAATATATATATACACTGCTGGACAATTGCTAAGGACGGATCACATATTGCTATGTAGCATAACATTAAGCGAGACATGAGGCCTAGTAGGATAAAATATAGTTGCCACACAGTTCAGACATTAGAATCAAGAACATTTATTGTTCTGGAAAGTACAAAAGCTGTGAAACATCTGAAAGAAAAAAATGTTCATTTGATCTCCGTACGGAGAAATGGAACAATGCATCTAAAAGTCATCAGGCACCTTAAAGAAAGGTATCAGTACGGGTTATGTCCACCGTGGAGTGTGATGCAACATTCCACACGTCGTACCATACTTTGCACAACATTATCCAGCAGCTGTTGAGGCAATTTATCCCATTCCTCTGTGAGTGCACGGATGAGGGTGTTCTTGTTTGTCGGAGGATAGTTTCGACCAGCAACTTGCCTCCCCAAAGCATCCCACACATTTTCAATGGGGTTTAGATCTGGAGAACGCGCTGGCCATACGAGACGTTGAACACCCTCGCTGTCAAGACAATCATGAACAGCGAGTGTTCGATGACATGTTGCGTTGTCGTCCATAAAAACAAATTTATCACCGACAGCACCACGGAAAAGACGAACATGAGGAAGTAGAACTTCATCAATGTATCGTTGGCCCGTCATAGTCCCATTCGCAACCACACGTAGGCGCGTGCGGCCATTCATCATGATGCCGGCTCACACCATGATACTGCATGTCGGATATCGGTCCTTTTCCTGGATATTTTCTGGGTGATAAGCAGTACCACTCTCACGTCAGATCAGTTGGCGTCTACAATCCGATGACAGACTGAACCTACTCTCATCTGAGAATAGTACGCATGCCCAGTCCTGTTCAGTCCAATTTTGATGCTCACGACACCATTGCAAACGAGCAGTACTGTGCTGTCTGGTCAATGGGACACACACAACAGGTCTGCGGGCGTATAGTCCTCCTCCCCTCAAACATCTGGCAACAGTTTTTCGGGAGATCTGCTTTCCTGAGGCAGCAAGAAACTGATTTGACACCTGCTGAGCTGTGGTGCGCCTGTTCCTTTTTGCTGATAGGATGATATATCTGTCTTCTGCAGGCGTCGTACTTCTAACACGACCTCCCCCGTGCCGTTTACTACACATTCCAGCAGTTTTAAATGACTTGCACAACCGTGAAACAACGCTGTGAGCGATTTCGAACTCCCTGGCAACATCTGTTATTTTTCGCCCTTCTTCGATCTTTCCAATAATTCGGTCACGCATAAAATCATCTATGTGATGTCGGGTTGATTGATTGATTGATTGAATATTAACGTCGCACTGTTCAGCTACACGAGGGCTTTTGGCGACGGACCACGTAATTTTGAACCATGGTCAAGTGACGTGGACGACACCTGAGCTGGCACCCCCTCTCCTAACTACCACACCACACCAACGGGAGGACGTTTCAGCTCTCGACAGATTTAACGTGCATCGCTGCCCTACACGGCGGGTCTTTAGTGGTACTGGGCTCGAACCTGTGACAAAGCAAGCCACAGTCCGATACCTATACCACTCGGCTACCGCGGCCACATGTGATGTCGGGAAGACATGCCAAAAATTTTAAGTTCGTCTATTAAATCTTTCCTGTAAAACTTTGACTTGAAACAACAACTGTCCACACGCGTCAAAACCTTTAAAGCTCTTATGAACGCTATCACGTGATGAACAGACGTGGAAAAAAAAATTGCGTACTCATACTTCTTACTAATATCCCGCACTTATTCTAATTTTCCACATTTTGCTTCCTTTCATTTTGTGGTTGCTATGGATGATAGTGTTATCCGTCCTTAGCAATTGTCCAGCAGTGTGTATATATATATATATATATGTAATATAGTGTATATATATATATGTATATATATAATATAATGTATATATATATATATAATATACATTACAGTTCTTAATCATCAGTTCTAAGATATTTAAGAAAACCGTTAAAAGTTATGCACAAATTATTTCAGGATTTTCATTTGTTATTGATTAACGTCGCACTACGTAACAACACGAGGTCAATTGAAGACGGACCATGGCATTTTAAACTTTGTTTAAGTAAAGAGGTCGACACCCGAGTTGAAACCCAATATCCAAACTTCCAGATTACACTAGTGTGAAAATTGAGTCTAAATAGACGGGGTTTAGACCCTATACACGGGAGATCTTCAATGGCACCAGGTTATGAGCAAGAATTGACGGAAATATCACCGCCCATGTGAGATGATGACCAAAATCACTCGGCTACCGCGGCCACTAAGGATTACGTAAAAGTGATTTGTAAGGTTTCTTCCCCACCCCACCCCCTCGTTCTTAAAGGCTGCGGTAGTTTAGTGGTCAAGGTCATGACGTGCCATGAGCTTGTTTTCGTCACTTAACCATGATTCAAAATTACGAGGTACGTCACCAATAGCCCTTCTGCAGCTTTATAGTTCTTCCTGTTTCTCTTTCTTTTACGTTTTTAAAATTTCTCATTTTTTTCCAGCTGGATTTTAGTTTCAAAAATGAATGCTTCTTGAACAAGTGGAGGAAATTGAAATAAATTTAGTGTTAGAATGCTTTATAACACGAGAAAAACAAATATGTAAAAATCGCGTGAGTGGAATGTTACAATTTATTTTTTGTACACAAAAAAAACACACACATATCTATACATATAGATAAAAATGAAGTGTCTGTTTGTAATTTGAAATCAACAGCTTTTTACTAAATGCATTTTAAAGTATATACGGTACTTATATGAAAAAATCAATTTTTAAAATTTTTGTCTGTCTGTTTGTTCCGGCTAATCTCTGAAGCGGCTGGATCATTTTTGACGGAATTTTCACTGGCAGATGTTATAAGGCGTAAATTAGGCCACTTTTATTTTAGAAAAAAATTAGGGTTCCTAGAAAATAAAATTAAAATCAATGAAATAGTGAGCAATATCCGTTTCTAATAGGGATTGTTTTTCTCAACAGAGATTATTTTTATTCAATAGGGACTATTTTATTTCGCGAGCCTTCTGTCTCAACGATTTCTAGCAGTTATATCAATCTTTTTTGTTTTATTAGTTTGCTGCCACTCGCGACATTTCCGGTTCATGTCCTTTGATCCTAATACAGTCCTACAGTCCTCAACTCCATTGATAGTGTCAAAGGTCTTGCGTTCCTTTCACCCCCTTCCTTGTGGCTTCGTTTGTATTCGCGTTTCACCCTACTGCTACTTAGACCTATTTTGATCCGAAGGATTTTACAGTCCTCACCCCATCGACAATGTCAAAGGTCATGCGTCTCTTTCACCCCTTGCTCAACAAAAAAAGAAAAAAAGAAAACAAAAAAGAAACATAAATTCACAAATTAGAAGAATGACATTATACTTATATATAGCATAGGTATTTCTTTACGTAGAATACATAATTATTAAGTTTTCGTAAACTCTGCGAATTGAATAAATACTTTTTTGTTAAATTCCACGTGGATGAAGTCGCAGGGGGGTAACAGCTATTTGACATAAAATAAATGCATCAGAAAGTAATATTAACGTATTACACATCCAGATACAAATTATTTACAGTATTTTAAGCGTTTATTACACAAAATTTGTAACAATGTGTTACTTTTGCTGAGCAGGTAGGTGTTTTAAAAAATTGACCCACAAGGGAGTTACGGGGCGTCATAAATAAAATAAATAAATAAATAAAATAAAATAAGCTATTATATCAACAGACTTAAAATTTAGGTTTTTTTTTTTTTTTTTTTTTTTGTTCAGCTGAGATATGCAAAAAGCCTTTTTTTTTGTTTAATTTACAATTCACGTAAAATTAACTCATTAAAAACTTGTTTATGATTCAGTCTGTATTGTTGAATTTTTCAGTTCACCGTGCGAAGAACGGGTATACCAGCTAGTAACACATTGATACCTATTTCATCTAATTGCCTGGAGAGGGGGTGACCTCGCCACGTGAACGAGGTTTAAAATTAGAAGGTGCCGTGCTTCGTGTTACTCCAAATTTCGACGTTAAGAAACATTGATTCAATTTTGTGGATACGTTAAAGATTTCAAAAGATATCTATCAAGCTACTTCCTATGAGGACTGTATAATGTTTTGTGTACATATCTAGAACTACAAATGAAACATCCTGAATAAAAGAAAGAAATCAGGAGTACTTTTGTAAACTGCCAGGAGTGGAATAACATTGCTTGTCCTCTCTTTCGGAGACAGAGCGAACCCTGTTGACAAATGTGGAAGATGAGAGATAATCCTCCCCGACAGGAAATGGAGAAACAAATGAAGTCTCTGAGATGACGGAAGGGGATGGAGCACTTCACAACCAATTTGTCTCTCAGAAACGAAAGCTCATTTTCCCAACCCACATTCGACCCCTTCTGTCCGAAAGGCCTTGGATGGGTGGAATGAAGCTGTCAGGGATATCGACGGAGCACAAAATGAGTTTCGACAACCTTCAGACAGTTAAGGAAAGAACACAAAACGGAATTCTTTTTCTCTTTTAAATGAGAGTTTCGCAAATCTCCGTGGCAGATGATTATTAAGTGTGCCAAGGAATCCCCCTGTCTACAATCCCCTTGTTTATTTCCAATCTAGTATGTTTTTTGTGCCACTTATTTCGCAGACGTCAGTCTCATATCTTATTGCATCGTAGATATTTTTTTTTCATAAAAAGTATTAATTGGAAGGGGTGGAAATAGAGTAAACGGATGGAATATACTTAATATGAGAGGGTTGGTGTGGAAGAGAGGACGTTTCTGAAGATCGAACTAAGAAACCATTCATTAGAGGGCTTTTCTGAAAAGATTCATGTCTCTCACGCTATGAAAAATACATGTATTTTTAGAAGAAAAAGGAAAATTATTTAACACAGACATGAATTAATCAAAATCAGTCTGAAAAATGTCTTTGCTTCATTTAAAATCAATCCTTCCCGTCCCTTTCAAGGATAAGATAAATTACAGTCAAGTGGAATGATCAAATGATTGTTAATTACCGTCTCAATTTGAAGCTAAATAAGTGCTACTGCCGACGGACCCATTCATTTCGAAACGCAGTTAAGGGACGAGAACGACGCTTGATCTGACCGCTCTCCTAACTAGCTTCTTGATGGCACCAGTATACGAATCCACCATTCTACAGAAACAAAGCCGGGCACGAGTTAGCTGCCCTAACTATATGGTTACTGTGTAGGGATGGCTATTCTTTCCGAAAAAGATCGATTTGTAAATCGATTCAAATCATAACCTGATGAATCGATTCACAAAAAATTCGAGGTCTAAAAGATCGATTTCTAAAAATTCATTTTTTTTCCGAGTCTGCATTTACAAAATAAATATAAATTCATTTTATGAAAAATAAGAAATATACCATAATAAAAGATCTCTTATCAGTAAAATCAGGGCATTTTTTAGTTCAAGGAATTCAACAATTACAATTATTTTTAGAACCATATAAAACGATAAAAGAAGATATTTATTTTCTAAATGTATTTGTTACATTAAAATATTCAGAAAATAGATAAGATAGCGCCCAATGCTTAATTACTAAGCTTTTTAGATAATGGGGTGGTTCCGCTCATCACTTGCGATGTTGCCGGCAATCGAAAAAAGGCGCCACAAGGAACAATACTTACAGTGATTTACTTACCCTCAAATACTTATTATTCCGTAAAATAAATCTTTATTTCGCTAATCACAGAACATTACGGCAGTCAGTCAATCAAGGCATAAACAAATGACGCAATATCAACAAACACAAAATGTCAAAGATTACAAACGTAACTTTTTTTTTTATTTATTAAAGAGAGACAAAGGAAACTAAGCACAGAGACATCTCGCAAGTTTTTGGGTAATTAACCCTTTAACCGCCAACACCGTAATATTACGAGTTTTAAAGATAGTACATTCAACTAATTGTAAATAATTTTATGGTTTTTACCAAAACAGAAAAAATTGAATGTCGATTTTCTGGGATGAAATATCGATTTAGGGAATCGATTCATGCCACATATCAATTTAAAAAATCGAATTTTTTTGGCCCGAGAAATCGATTCCTCGATTAATCGATCTCAGATCGCCATCTCTATTACTGTGGCAGTCAATACATCGATTTGAGGTTGGCATTTATCATCATTGCTGTCGTGTCTCAATTAGTTTCTAAAGGATTGACGGATTGAGTGATTTTTTTTTTTGTCTTTGAAATAGCGCTTAAAATTGCATTGCGAAAGCCTCGTATCTTTTCTTCAAAATTCTTCAAAGATCAAAAGTTAGCCATAGTAACCAAGTGGACATGGTCACACACTTATGGTCTGCGTTATTCCGTGGAGTGGCCGCGGTAGCCGAGTGGTATAGGTATCGGATCGTGACCAGTACCACTAAAGACCCGCCGTGTAGGGCAGCGATGCATGTTAAATCTGTCGAGAGCTGAAATGTCCTCCCGTTGGTGTGGTGTGGTAGTTAAGAGAGGGGGTGCCAGCTCAAGTGTCGTCCACGTCACTTCGTCATGGTTCAAAATTACGTGGTCCGTTGCCAAAAGCCCTCGTGTAGCTGAACAGTGCGACGTTAATATTCAATCAATATTCCGTGGAATCATGGAGTTGAGTTCTTTAGCGCCTAAGAAACCTCAAGCAAAGAGGTTGAAACACGTAATATCTGTCCAATTCTCTACGTTGACATAGAAGTTTGCAGAATGAGGTGTTGCTCGTCCTCATCACTTCACCGTTACTCGTAATTACACATACCCTCATTTTCTTGTTGCTTCAAAAGGCGAAGCTAATAAACCATCCGTCAACCGACTCCAGTGGTCTAAAAACTTTCAGCACTGTTTGACCGATGGTCTTAAGACGGTTTTCCGTAAAAGTACGAGAGTTTGAACTAAACACGGAACACATTTTCATACAGAAAAATGCCTCAATTTTTCCATGGAAATTTGCAACATTATAACTCATACCTCAGTTAACAATATAGTGTTTTTAAAAATTTCAAAATATTTCATAAATACTTTCTTTTTCGTTTTAATACGTGAAGGTATAGCCCATTTAACATTACGGTATAGGAGAAAATTCGCGAAACACATTTTATACCAGAAAAAATGAACCAACCCGGTTGAAAATGGGATATAGGATCAATAATGCTGCTCTCTACAGGATAGTGAAGATAGAATATAATTAATGTTTCATTTCTTTTATATTTGAAAAAATGTTCCGAATTCGGGTCCTATTCTTTAACATTAATCGAAAACAGCCTTAAGTAGTTAATCAAAAAAAAAGATCAGAAATAAAAGAGATGAAAAGGGAGAAAAAAATAATTGTACGACATTTTTACTCTCTAAATATAAAGTGGGAAATGAAAATGAAAAAGAGGAGATATAAAGCATGGATTATTTTAATTGGTCAAATAAATGTACCCTTTTAATGTTAGACTAAAATATATAATGCAGTGCACTGTTAACACACACACATTTTTAAAAGCAAACCTTGTGATCATTTTATAAAATACGACATTTTTAGCAACCCTTTGATATCGCAATTACCCATTATTTGTATTTAAGGACCTTCGCCCCCGCATGAGGGCCTCTTGGGTCTGTCTTAATCCTTCCTTCGCTTCCCAGCCCCAGTGCACGAGAAATCTGTTCCTTATCTCGTTTCGACTCCTCACCTGCTCCGAGTGGGATCCGTCCACTTGAGGTGGCTTCAAAAAAGAAAAGCAGAAGTGTTCTCTTTCATTAACAGCCCTATCTCCCGGGGCGGCAGGTGTCGCGAGCTGGCCACGTGGCGCCCGATCATTCTGGAGTGCGCCCTTATCTCTTGTGAGTTTACACACATCTCGTTGTTTTCCTTATCAGTGCTTTGTGTGAATTATTCCGTCTCCCAAGCCAACGCCTTGTTTAGAGGGGAAGCTCTGAAATATCCCCCCGTGATAGCAGAGTTCGCTGATTTGAGATTAGAATTTACTCAAAATCATTCTGAAAACTTTGATGCGACACGAGTGTTACTGATCTCGCAACTTCGAACCACGATCAGGCGATACCTGAGCTGGCACCTCATTCTCCACACTTCCATACCATGTCTACGTGAAGACTTTGAGCCTCTACACATGTAACATTCATCAATTCCCTTACGCAATGGGTGCTTAAAGACTTGAATTCGCAGTCATCAGTTCGCATCCATGACGACTCGGCCACTGCGACGAATAGAAAAAACTAGAATGCAATCACAGACTGTTTCGCTACCAATAGAATAAGATATAAATTCTTAGAAGTTATAATATGACAAATAAATAGAGAGTCGCCACGTAGAAAAGCTAATGCACGTGAACTATGTTTCATTTGAAAATCATTACGTTCTCAAACTGTGAGGCGCACCCCCAGGATGGCGTGATAACTCTACGAGGGGGGCATGAGGATATTGAAACAAGCAAAAGATTATTTTTAAAAAATATTATTAATTGACTGAAAAAAACAAACATTGTGATATAATAAGAAATGCGCCTTTAATAATCTAAATGCACTTCGCGATGCATTTTGTACAATACTAAGTTAAGAACCAGTTGAATAATTCCCCATGGTGTTGCCATACATAAATTATCTTAATAATTTGTGTACTGCTTACAACAAATCCCTTAACTGCTGATTAAATTGTGCGCAATTCGCCCCCCGATGCCACCGTTTACGTCAGCACGTGTATTGGGGGAGGGGAGAGAAAAGGAATACAAATAAGTAAATCCTCTGAACTAAGAAAATCCTTCGCAAACACTGTCAAAACCCCTTTTATTGCATTGCAAAGCCTTCGGAATAATTTTATGGATAGCAGTGCACAGAAAAGATCATACTTCGAAAAGACGTATATATACGTCCGGAACAATGAATATTTAGTTGAACGAGACTTTAATATACGCCAGTGACCTTTAAGAGGCTAAAGTCTTTCTGTAGCTTTAGTGTCAAAGTATAGTATTATTGAATTCAATACATTGTTTTGTATGAAGGGAGGGGGGGCGATGAAAATTATGATTGAATATTGGGTCACCAACATTGAAAGTTTGAGAAGCACTGCATTAGCGCGAGGTAGAAATGGTTTGTTAGCTCCGTGTCATCTTTGTCACTTAACTATAAAAATGCGAGTTCTGTCACTCATAATGAACAAACAGACTTGAGAGATGCATATTTTGTTTCCACACAAATGGTTTAAGATTACTCAATAAGATTAGTTCAACGTAAGAAATCCTCTATATGCAATTTAAAATATTGGTTGTAGAAATATATTAATCGTTTTATATACGGTCTTTAGTTATATCCGCGCAAGTTTATATTGTGTTAAAATAAAAGGCTTGAAAAAAAATTTATACTTCAGCTTTTTCACAAACCCCATTGAAAGTGGATGCCGAAGGCTTCCAGTTAACCAACGATGGGGAGAAGAAGAAATATTTCGTATCTAATTATAGCGTTCAATATCAGTTCTTAAAAAGTGTCGCTATTAGTTGCAAGATATTCTACACAAATTATTATTATTTTTTAAACATATACCATCTTTTCCTTCCCTTTCATCAATTCTCGTTTAATCATCATCGTTTCTTCTCCCTTGTTTTTGTTACTTTCAACAGGTAATCCGCTGCCATACAAAGAAACATCCATCTACGTAGATCCATCCATTAATAATGTGTATAAATATTTCTCTCTCTCTCTCTCCTAATTAAATATTCGACGATTGATCAAATTTATAACAGCTGATGTATCGCTAACTTATAATGGAAAAGTAATAATAATTGGCCTAAGAGAGAAATAATTACATTAAATAAGTTTGTGTCCTGCACTTAAATAAATGTAAATTCCACATTCCATATTAAAAATTTTATTCAACACAATATACTTAGAATACTATTATTAACATCTTTTATTGTGTGTGCTTCTTCAAAAATAATGAATTGTTCTAGAACCCTTTTTTCACACTTTTTAATACAACTAACAGAGAAATTCACAATATTTCAATACTTTAATTCCATGCGCGTACCGTGATCTGCTATGGATCGCGATTTATTTATTATTTAAGTTAGTTTTTAGATATTTCAAAGTTTTGGGGGGCCCATAGCTTTTATTCCATTTTTCTGTAAAACATCTCTTAATGGGTTGCGTCGATATTTGTTCTTTTTGGTGTTTAAAAATCGATTTGACCTCTGAAACTTCCTGTTTTCTTGGGCGATGCCCTCGAGGAGTGGGGGCTCGTGAAAGGTCAAGTCGTTTGGTCGATAAAAGAGTAACAAAGTGAGAATCGATATCTTATCGGCGATGCTCGTAGAAATCCCCAGACGACACTCCACGAGATAAGAGGTGATAGGCCGAGAGAACTCTCAAAAAACGATCGGCACCACTTTTACCTTCTCGAAAATGGCGATTCACACGACCGCAGGAAAGAGCGCGCTTCAAGAGAATTGCGGTTGAAATTCACGGATCCGGAAAGAATATCAAGTGATCTTCGTTGAATAAATTTCAAACAGAGAAAAACAAATGAGATGATAAAGGAGTTTTTATACGTTAATATTGTATCTTGAATCCTGTAATATATACTATGAAAAACCCTATTTTTAATATACCATGCAATTAAATTTGGATGTAATAATAAGTTTTTATATATGCAGTGGCACTAACAATTGAGATAATACATCTTACTTGTACATGATAAATTCAACTTCAGTAGAAATAACACAATACTGAGAAGTGTCAACATGTTTGTATTTTTACACATAACAAAATGCTTTGTTTTAAAGCAAAAATAAAGAACAACCAATGGACAAATTTTTTAATTCAAAAGTTTCAGAAGCATTTTCAATAAATATATGCAGATTTTTGCCTCAAAAAAATTGAGAATACACTTATGTGAAAAATATGTTTAACCACGCTTTAATATTTTCTACTTGGCAGCTATTTTAATGTAATTTTTCCAGAATTGTATCAAATCTTTTCAATGATTCTTTTTGCGTAATTTTGTTAGAACTTAAAATATGTATTTAACTGGAAAAAAATGGCTCCTCTAAGAAAGACCAACATTGATGTAAAGAAATTCACACATATTAAGGTACTTTAAAAAATATTTATAAAAAAAAAATGGTGAGTGGAACGCCACGCGCGATAGAAGTGAATTCTCTTTGGCGACGTTGGAACATTGATTATTTGCTGTAATATTCCAGACTGACCGAGTACATGTCTCAATCGCCTAATTTGCATGAAAAGTATTCGTGGCGAATTGAGTCTTTCTGATATCAAATCCAAAGTAAAAAGATCTGGAATTTCTGGGTATACAAAACTATTATATTTTGATAAATTTGGTATCTTTTTCCTACTTAACTTTGTCGGCAATTGTAACATTCTTTAATGCCTTCTAAATTAATTTCCGGTAAAATATTTTTCTGCTCAGTAACAGGCGTTCTCAAATCAACTCTAAACCATAATCTATCACAAATCGAACACCCGTGACCGAAAGGGTTATCAACGAATAGCTTTTGAAAATCTTTGTGAGCATTTTTATGGGCAAGGGGAAAAAACAGCGCACTGTTCAGTTACACACGAGGGCTTTTGGCGACGGACTTTGTAATTTTGAGCCATGGTCAAGTGACGAGGGCATCACCTGAGCTGGCACTCGTCCTCCCCTAACTACCGCACCAACGGGAGGACGATTGAGCTCTCAACAGATTTAACGTGCATCGCTCCCCTACACGGTGGGTTTTAAGTGGTGCTCGGCTCGAACTCATGACACGCCAGCCACGATCTGAAACCTACCGTGGCCACGCGTTTTTATGAAAATCATAGTTTTTGTAACATAAGATAGATTTTATTATCGATTCATATGCATCAGTTCCAACACGCACTAGACTTGTTGAGGGTTCTGTAGTTGACGGCACAGGGGGTGGTTCAGAAAGTCCGTATTAATCTGTGCAGTCATTAGAAGAGTCTCAATACCATTCCCATCCTTTAAACTCGGCATTAAGAGAGTATTTTGCAATGTTTTTTTCCGTGCTTGATATTCTCTCATGTACTCTGATCGAGATTTGACGATAGCACTTGATGAATTTGCACTACTTTATCAATTTTTTTTGTCACTTTTTCGATTGGGTGTGTGGGGATTTGCAGCTAGTTTTTCTTTTTTTCTGCTTTCACGAAACTTGTCCTCTCTGTGCATTTGATTTAGGCATTCTGACTAGAATTAAGAATAATTCAACGCAAATGAAAAATAAAGAAATGAATTAGCCACCGAACACATCGCCATGTAGCCAACAATCTAGAGAAAATTTCAAAAAGGCACGCTCTTGCTGCGAGAGCTATTTTGTCTACTCCGTAATGCTCACACTACAACTGATACGACCGTTGATAATGTTCCCAGGTCTGGGAGAAAAGGACCCCTAATCGGAAGGTGGACAAGTTGACCAGTCGGAGACGTGGACAATTATCCAACTTTTTTACCGATATGACGCAAGTCACGCGGTGTCCCCACTCCCTCCTTTTCCTCTCCTCTCGTTCTTTCCTTACCATGGTGACGATTCGGGGGGATGGGGGAAGACTACTTCTGTTCGCTTTTTCACTGTTACGCAAAACTGGGCAATTTTCTTATTCACTCTCGAGCACAAAAAGTTTCACTTAAAAAAAAGGAAAATCTTATCGTGAAATAGCTGAAAATTGTTGGTAGTTGCATTACTTATGTTCAGAAAATTATAAAATTTAAAAAAGGAATAATCAAAAATAAATGTGGAAGAGGAAGGAAAGGTATTCCGAGTGATGTTACAAAATCTTTTAAATTCTCTTGCTTAAATGTGGGCTGCCAGTGAACGATTACGATGTAACTTCTCTGAAACTGGTCCAAGTAATATCATCAGTGGCAGTGGTCGAATCAAGAAATTTACTGTTTATAAAATGTCGCACTCTAAAGAAACACGAGGGCTATTGACGACGGACCTCTTCACCTTGAGCCAAGGGCAAATAAAGAGGATGACCCCTGTATTAGCATTCCATTCTCCAAACTTCCATTCCACACTCACTTGAGGGCTTTAAGCAACAACAAATTTAATTCTCCTGATATTTACAAGGTAGGTCTTCAGTGTCATCAGTCTTGAACCCACGGCAAGACAAAAGCAAAGCCGGCTGCAAGTTTGTAATCAGGACAACTCGGATACCGCGGCTACTTGCATTGATGATGCCACATAATATGTGATATTCATGCTATGTTCTATTAACTAAAAATCAATTGAAGTTAATGTGGAATTTATAATGCGCGTTTCCTTCTGAAATCTACGCACCAGTTTACCACAAAATATCGTTTATTTTAAAATTAAAAAAAAATTCTAAAATTTTCTCAATGAAAAATGGCATTTTTATAAAGATGTCTGTGTTCGAATGGTACAGCCTGCTTTTAAAATTTGTATATTTTTCCGACTCTAATGAATTTATATATATAATGTGTGTGTGTTTAATAATTCCCTCTAGTATCCTTTTAAAATAACTTTACAAATTCTCTGGTCTAATCCTTCATGACAATTGTTTAATTATTTTAACTAGCTACCTGAATTACATACATCCACCCAGATTATGTGATTACAGCTTCCTATATATAAACCGAGGTTTCTGAAACTTCTTTCTTTTCTATCTTTGTCCGTAATCATCTAGCCGCCGGATGCAGCGCATAGTATGTTCTTTGTTCTGTCGTTAACATGTATAGGCTTGCGTGGCTCAAGATGTAAAATAAACTGGATTAACTAACTACAAAACTGCCCAATCAATTCCACGCCAATCATCCCCAATGGCCACGCCCTATAATTTCGTTACCCTCCACTCGCCACATATAACAGTTATCATTGCTACACACCAGGAATATTATACACATATATATAATGTGTGTTTGTGTGTAGTATAATAATATAAACTAATAAAAGACACATTGTAATTTCTACAAAGCTAAGAATGAATGAAATTGGATTTTAAAAAACCTATCAAAAAACCCTCCAAAATATAAGTTGAGATAAAAAAGTCGATAGATCAAAATGGAAAACTGTTTTCTAGAAGTGTCACTGAATTAGGACAGTAAAACAGAGTTAAGCTTGGTTTACAGTATCCTAAACTACCCATCCAGCAGGAAATTTCGGCACAATAGCACACGAAAGTGAAGAAAAAACAGACAGATAAATGAAGCCAAGCCGAAGAAGTGCGAAAGGACTATTTATATCCCATAAACTGAAATGAATGACTATTGTAATAATGTACAATCCTACTAATATTATAAATGCGAATGTAAGTTTGTTACACTTTCACGCAAAAACTACTAAACCAATCATCATGAAATTTTGTACACATATTCTTGGAGGTATTAAAAGTAACATAGGATATATATATATATACTTTTTATTAAAAAAAATCATTTTTCACGTTCTTTACTAATATTATAAATGCGAATGTAAGCTTGTTTGTTACACTTTCACGCGAAAACTATAACATGCGAAAACGGAATATAAACAATGAACAATTGACTATAGTTTTAACTGTTTGGAATTTTTCTATATTTATTGTTATTTTCTTCTGTCATTTCTATATGCAGTATAAAACTATTTGAATTTTTGACGTTTGGTGTCATTTTTGTGGTTAGATGCCACTTTTTTACACGCCGGAACAATCACAGGCGAGAATCTTTAAAATAATTTTAATTTTATACTGGAATAAAAATAAAAATGTTTTTTTAATTTTATTTTGGAATATATAAGCCTACTGAAAAAAAAATGTGTTAAATACATAACTGATCCCCATTTCCCATTCATTGAAAAAGTATATGCTTATTGGGTTTTATGTGTCACATTTAATTTCCCAACGAACATATTCGAGACTTAAACAGTTAATCATTTCTCATATAAGATAGTCCAAACATAAGATTCCAATTCCAGCTCATTAATTGTTATGATTGTCGCATGAACTTTCCAAACCGCTTTACTCTCCAACGCACACTTAAGGTATCTGTACACCTTCGAAGAACATTTTTTTTAAAAGCTGTAATATTTGCTATTAAAACATTTTTTACTGATGAAATATAACTTAAGACTATGAAAAATACATTTAATATGTTACTTGTAGTGCATAAAACAATTTTAGGGAGTAAAGCATAGTGTAAATAGTAATTAAATTTATTATTAGAATAACGCACATAACTCAAATGTAAACAAAAATATCCCTTTTCTGTAAATTTGATGATGATCATCATATTTTTTAGGGCTGGTACTATTTTCCTGATGATAATCAATTTATTACAATTTTTATCAAGTTTCGAGTAAAAGAACATTGAAAAATAATTAAAAAATTATTACGAGCATGATATATACCCTAGTTACTAAAAACATATCAACTATATAATTATGAGAGAGTAGTAGGGATTCTTTAAATCTATAAAACAAATATATTTATAAAATTTGAACTAATTTGGTTCACAACTTTTTCTGATATTTACGTTGTCAGATGTCAATACGTTAAACAAAAATTCATTTTGAGATAAATCAGAAATAAACTTTCAACTGCAAATTTTAATAAATATTAAACACAATTTGATATACTTAAAATGCTCCTGATTTATAAATAACACCTTCTTTACTCTCTAAAACATTGATTTTTTTCCCTTTTAGCTCTTAAAATTTTTCTACGCTGCTTTACATTTGGTGTTGAATGTCGTTCTGCGTCGTTAATTCTATTGATGTCAAGATGTTTGTATGATTTTAAAGTAAAATAACCAGGAGTTATATTAAGTTTTTTAAAAATTTCAACACAACCCTTGTATCTATTATTAAATTGGATCACAGCATCCAATGCACCAGATTTTAAAGTTTTGAGGCACACGAAAACTTCCTTTAGTACTCTCTGCCATATAACGCCATTTAAACACTCGTTTGAATTTTGTGTTTTGCCATGCAGGCATTTAGTAAGCAGTTCTTTGGTACACAGCTCTAAATATGTAGGTTTAATCATGTTTAGTACTTCATTTGATAAGCCTTTATATTTTTCTTTTGGCTTTTTGCCACAAGACAGTGCTCGCTGGTAGTAGCACCAACTATCTTTTCCGATGGGACACTGCCCCTGCATCGGTTTCTCGACACTTGATGAGCAATGAAACAAAGCCGCAATAACATTTTGCTGAAGACCGGATAGGTTTCCAACATTGCTACGAACAGCAATCCCATAATAGTTTTGCAATCGGCAATAAGAGTCGGTGAGTTTGCCTTTACCAGACAGATTTTTATTTTTAGACTTTAGTTTGCGCCATCTCGCACCTACTCTCTTTTGAACATGACCAATGCATGATATATATATATATATATATTGTGATGCTATCCTTCCCATAAGTATCTTTGACACTGATAAAGCCCTTAGAGTCCCCGTCACCATAATAATGTGCATATTTAAGGCCTCGTTTGACAATAGAACGTTGGAAGATTCTCGTAGCACCAACAGCTTCCATTTTTAACGCAGAACCTTGAAAATTGCTATGGCACACGTGATCTGCTACAAAAGTTTCCGACTCAATGCTTCTGGGCATTTTAGAAATCTTTCTGCAGGTGGGACAATATGCCGACATTATTTCAATGTCTACTACTTTACCAGTGTCATCTGACAAAGATGCGAGACACTCATTCATGGAAGAGTAACCTCTACGCTGCCACGTTCCATCAACTGAAATGCCACATTCAACAATTTTATTTTTAGTAGGATGTAGCACTAACAGTTCAGAAGCTGCTTTTTGCAACGATAGTTCACTAACTTCTGAAATCACGGACATGAGTTTATTCTCATGATTAGTGTACGCAGTTTTACTGAGCCTGGGTAAATTTAACGTACCACATAATTTAAACCCAGCAGAAAAACCTTTCCCAATTTGTCTCATACCATACACAAATCTTGTATTTACTTCAGGACAGTTTAAAGTTTTCTTTGAACTAGAAAACCCTGAGTAAAAGTCACAATGTTTACACCTGATAACAAAATTTGAGCACAAACCATATGTGGAATCCTCAGAAAGCAGGATACCTTCTTCGAAACATCTTGGGCAGAAAAGTTGTAAAAACAAATTTAAAAGGACTTCCATATCAATTATTCTGTTACCAGTAAGTGGTTTACGTTGATATTCTGCTATTTCTTCATCAAAGACAGCAGGTATTTTAATGTTTGAAGAACTGGCGTTGGTAGATGTTGCGCTGCTATTTTTTGAATGTTTAATGGTAGATCCATTACCTCGAAATTGGCGTTTTCTCTTTGCACTAACTCTACGTTTAGCATTATCCATTTTAAATGACAAAAATTAAAATGTTCTGCTATGAAAAAGGATTAAACAAAAGCTTATAAAGAGCTACGCAATCATAAGCAAATGTAAACAAACAGTAAAGCACTCTATTTTCTTAACAGATTCTAGATAAAGATATAAATAAAAACCTGTTGCCAATTATATTTTTGATAATTCTGAAAACTCAAATTCATATTTTAAAAAGTTTAAATTTCTTACTATTGCATATTTAAACGATATTTTGAAAAATAAAAATGTCAACAAACATTTTTTTCTACTTCGCAATGCAGACTTGCACTTCCGGGTTCAAAAAGGTGCTATCGAATGAAACTCAAATCCCCATAACTTAAGTTCTAAATAAGATAGAAACAAAACTTAAACACCATTTTAAAGAAAAAGTTCATATTTTCAAATAAATAACATTTAAATTAAAAAATCGAAAAATTTGACGAAAATGACGTTTTGATTGATTGATTGATTGAATATTAACGTCGCACTGTTCAGCTACACGAGGGCTTTTGGCGACGGACCACGTAATTTTGAACCATGGTCAAGTGACGTGGACGACACCTGAGCTGGCACCCCCCCTCTCCTAACTACCACACCACACCAACGGGAGGACGTTTCAGCTCTCGACAGATTTAACGTGCATCGCTGCCCTACACGGCGGGTCTTTAGTGGTACTGGGCTCGAACCTGTGACAAAGCAAGCCACAGTCCGATACCTATACCACTCGGCTACCGCAGCCACAAATGACGTTTTGAAGGTGTACGGATACCTTAATCTATAAAATGATGACTTAGCAATTCTGGAAAGAAGTATATAATCTATATTAATAAAAGACAGTTTAAGCGTGTGTGTTTCACCTCTACAGCCCAAACTAAGCAACCCAGAAATATGAAACTTGGCACATAATTATTCTAGATCCTGATGATGTGCACTACGAAGAGTTTTTTTCGAAATTCGCTTTAGATTTTTTAAAATTAAATTTTTAAACGATTTTTGCATTTTTTTTTCAACGACTGAGTTTTTATTTAGTTGTTTTGGCTACAGTCACATTTGTTTTGCTTATCCATTTGAAAATATTCCGAACCATTTTTACATTCAACGCATTTTATCCTTTTACTTACTTTTTTTAAAAAAATGATGTAATTTAATTTATGTTATAATTTCTACTATATTCTAGGTTACTTCATATTTATTTATTTATTTTATTAATGTTTAAATTTTTTATATTTAAAATTTTCCTTCACAATTATGGCTTAATTTTTCTTTTTTAGATAACCCTTTGATTTTAATTAATGCAAAAATTTCTATTTTAGTGTCACACAGTTTTATGCATGTTTATTTTCTGAACTGTAATTTTTTTGCTTATAATTATGTGATAACGTGACTCAAAAGTCAGTTTTTTCGTCAAAAAATTATTTGTGAAGCTTTTTGTAAACAGAAGCTTGGATAATGAGGTACTTATGTTGTAGCATCACCCCACTGCAAAATTGATCACACGCTAATCACACCTTGATACCAAAACAACAAAGATTCTAACATATTTTATATAAAATCGGTCAGATTTTGTCGGAAAATGACGCGATTCGTGAGGTGTCAATAAGCTAAAAAATGATTTGTGAAGCTTTTTGTAAACAGTAGCTTAGATTAAATGGTTATCCATATATTAGCGTACTTGGGCTACAATCCATCTGTACCCAGCTCATTAATAAGTACAGCGTAAAACTAATTATCACCTGAATATTGGTACATTTCAGCAGTACTTCTTGCCTACTTCCAACTGCATATCATGACCATTTGGTCCAAAAAATATGTACTTATGTATTATCGCAGCCTATTGGCGGCATTATATGAAACGAAGCACAATTCAGCATGGACGACACATAGGAAATGGCAGTTGCTAACTTGGCGAGGTATTAATTGAGTTGACAACTAACTATACTTAAGTACCAATTCTTCCTATGACATTTCGGTGTTTACATATTACTCCAACCTATTGTCGACATTACATGAAATGAAGCGCATGGTTGCCACAACTTAGCACGTATAACAAATGCAAAATTTTGAACGTTTTCATTGGTACGATAAAATGTAAGTAATAACATTTTTACCCATTGAAAAAGAAAAAGGATAGTACTTTTCCTGAGACTTGCATATTAACCGCAGCGAAAGTGGCACATTTTTCACCAAAATTTGACTGTTTTTTTTCTCATATAAAACACATAAGAACCTGTTTTGATATTGTGGTGCAAATTTTGCTGCAGTGATGCCAATATGTGCCTTTTTCCTTTATTGGAAAATTCCATGTTTTTCATGTAGAAAAATAAAACTAAAAGAAAATTAAACTCAATTCAAACTGATTGAAATTTACAGATTGTCAATGGGGTGTGTGATTTAAGTTAGAATTTCTATTTAATTATAAATTTCTTGATTTTTTTTCTTCTGAGCTGCTTATGGTAGTTTCATCAAAATCAGACCTTAATTTATCTATTTTAAAGTAGCTATTTGGTTTGAATTAATATTATAATTTCTACTATGTGTAAGGTTACTTTTATATTTATTTTTATTTTATGTTATACTGTCCATATATGATATAAATATACTTCACTTATCATTATAGCTATTTATCATTGTATGTACTCATTCATTTGCTCTTTGCAATAAAATTATAATTTTTAATAGAAGTATTGCAAAAAAGTATTGTCTCAATTAATTTTTGAGCAACACGGTTTATTATCTGTTTCATTCAGTACTGTTGGTTCTGAACAATAAAGTTGAAAATCCTAGCTAGCAATATAACAAAGAGAGTGATAAATTAAACTAATGGAAAAACAGTTTATTGCTGAAATAAAACCCTTTTTTCAAGAATTAATTAACGCAGTACATTTTTTATAACAAAAAAGTTACCGATGAGTAAAATTTGGAAATTTTAACTTAAAAATTAATCCCTTAAAAATTTTTTTAACTTTAATAAAAATATTTGCAAACACAAGTTTATTCTAAGCAAAGATCAAAGCTGCTAACTTGGAGAGTTATTTTGAATGTTCACATTGGTTCGATAAAACGCAAGTACCAACATTTCCTTCCATTCCATCCGTATTTTTATCACCGCAGCTAAAATGGTACTTTTTTCACATAAATTTGACTGATTTTTTTTTTCTTTTTCATATAAAACACGTAAGAATCTACTGTTTTGATATCGCAAATTTTGCTGAGGTGACGCCGATACGTAAGTACCCTTTTCCTCTATTCATTGTAACAAAAAAGTAGAAAAATGTAACTGAAAGAAATGACAATTAAAACTAATTGGGATTAACAGATTGCCAATATTTTGCGATTTAATTAAAAAAAAAAATTTTTACGAACGAGATTTTTTTTACATGTTTTTTTGTATTATCCATCTAGAGTTGTGCTTGGGCTACAATTTATCTGATTTTGATATCAAGGTAGTAAGCCCCAAAGTAAGCAAAGCTTGAAATTAAATCATTGCCTGAACATCGGTACACTTTACCGTTACGTCTTACCTACTTCCAACCTAATAGCATTGCAATTTGGTCTGGAAAAGCTTATTGTTCTTTTTTTATTTGCTAATTCCATGTTTAGTCAGTTGCAAAATAGTACAAAATTATAGCTGACTAGCCATTATCCACCCGCTTCATTGTGTATTTCACGATGTTGTATAAAAAATACAGTTTACATATTCATAAATTTTTGATGTCTAGCATTAAGAATTTGATTGTATTGAAAAATATTTTTATAGCTGTAACTCTCGCCTCTTGATATAAAATGGTCAGAATTAAGAATTTCTAATAATATCTAAAATAGAAGTAGAAAGATTTTTTGTGCTCGCCTAACTCAATAATCAATTGAATTTCCACAAAAGCAACTTTAAATGGATCTCTACTTCGTAAAATAAATATATGTGCTAAATTTCAAGTCTAAAATCTAATAGAGCTCAAATGGAATTTTTAACATCAATTCCTCCGGAGCATTCTTAGCGAATTTCAATTCAACAAAAAAGAAACATACAAAATAAATTTTATTATTATGGTCCAGAAGTGATAAAAGTACTTATTTTAATATAAAGATCAATTTGTTACTACCAAACCTGCATAATAAAACCATTAAAAAAATTTCCGTAGAAAAATGTATTTATTACTATATTCCCTTTTTGTTATATTGCTAGCTAGGATTTTCAACTTTATTGTTACAATAAGCAAGATTTAGAATTTGTCGTTGAACAAAGAAAACCAATAAAGTTTTTTGTAACCGATTATTATTATTTTTGAACATAAGAATAAAAGCAGGTAAGAAGTGAATTTTATTGTTTAAAATAATCCACTGATATTTGTGTTAAAGAATAAGTAATTGTTATCAGTATTTACGCATAATCGTCACCGCACACAAATTGACGCCTCATGAATTGCGCCATTTTCCGCCAAAATCTGACTGATTTTATATAAAATATGTTAGAATCGTTGTTGCTTTGGTATCAAGGTGTGATTCGCATGGCACCAATTTTGCTGTGATGATTCTAATGCATCAGTATCACATTATCTAAGCTTCTGTTTACTAAAAGCTTCCCAAATCATTTTTTGACCTAAAAACTTGAGTCACGGTATCATATAATGAAAACTACAATAAACAAGAAAAAATTATATTATTGTATAAGCTATATTATTGTAAAGTTTCATTAAAATCCGTTCAGTTGTTCTTGCATGAAAGGGTAACAAACATCCATACATACAAACTTTTGCAATTATAATATTAAGATAACAAAAAGAAAATGGAACTCAATGCAAAACTTATTGGGATTATAAGATTGTAGATATCGTGATTTAAGTTAGATTTTTAGGTATTAACCTATTAGTGTCACCACAACCAAATTAGCGCCACACGAATCATTCCTTGATATCAAAACAACAAAGATTTTTATACGAAACAAGAGATTGGTAAGATTTTGGTGGGAAATAGAACAGTTCGCCTGGTGCTAATTTAAATGCAGTGTTGCTAATAGGTAAGAAAACAAATGCTAATGCGAATTTTTATTTACGTCTAAGGTTTTCTGATCTGTTTATGGTAATTTCATCAAAATCAGACTATGGATGGGATTGAACGCTCTATAAAAAGTAATTCTTTTTTGCACTTTAAAATTCAGAGTTAATGCAATTTTTGTTATGTTGCATTATGATTTAACTTTCCTTCACAACCTGTTCTTCATATATATTTTTAAAGATTATATGAATGCATATTTCTATGACATTTTCTTTGGTTGAAAAAAAAGATTGTTTTTCTTCCTTCATCAGCAGATGCTGATCAATGTTGAATATCATGAAAGATATGCAAAGTTATTTAGACTCGCATTCCAATGGTTAAATGAATAAAAAAAGGGACAATATCGAACAATTTGATGCTAAAAAAAACAATGCAAAGGAAAATATCAGATTATGATAAAATCGGGCGTATAATGCTCACTTATACTTTTGAGCTGCATTTTTTAATGTTTGTTATGCTCGCCATATAACGCACACCCTCTTTTGTACGAAGAGATCTGAAATGTACATATGCAATGCTCTCATGTTTTGAAGTAATTTATTTGAGATATTATTCCAAGGTATAGAAAAAAATAGTATACTTCTACATAGAATTACAACTCTTTTAAGTTCATAAGAAGTGTCATTTCTTTTAAATAAACAGCATTTTTCTAGAAGTCAAAAATTTTTTTCTATGCTCATTTTTTTTGTTTTTAAATCGCTTGAACCCCTAAATTTCAATTTAATTATTTATGCTAAAAGTGGGAGTTATACGCCGGATTTTACGGTATGTAAGAATTTTTGTTATTTTGTTGTTGTTCAAAACTGTTTGTGGCATCATTGCTTAATGTTCCTTCTGACAATCTGTTCTTCATGTAGATTTTAGCTAACTGTACATATGCAATGTATACCTTTTTTACATATCAATACATTGCTATAATATTTTCTGTCGTTGAAAATAAAGATTTTTGCTATTCTTCCTTCATCAGCTAATTGAATGTTTTCATCTTTGTAGAAAAATATTGCTTGAAGTATAATAGAGAAAATGACACTTAATTCAAATATCGACAAATTGGTAATATTGTGAATCATGTTTTGTTGTATGTCACTGTTTATGACCTTATGATCTCTATGAACGATAAGATCTCATCTTTGTTTTAAATGAAAAAAAAAATCAGAAATTCTTTTTTAACAAAAAGCTATTTGCTGATCTAGGATACAACTATAATATATTTGCTGACCTTGAAACAATATTTATCGTATTTTCTTCTTGATTCCTTTAAGTTCAATGTTGACCTGATTTTTTTTGTCTCGACTTACTTTTTTTGCTTCTGACAATCTTGCAATATACACTGGCCTCAAAAAGTTAAGGTACAACATGTTTTTCGAAGCTCACCATAAAAAAAATGGCGGTAACAATAAAATGCATAGTTTACATGAATGATAATAACGAACTTTAAAAACATTAATGCAAAAACGATTGCTACCACTTTTATTTTATAGAAAAGAACGTATATTTATGAGTGAGAGAAAAATATGCAAATATCAAGCTTTCGTACTTTTGTGTGTAAGTTGTGTTAATTTTCAACAGTTGTTGGCAGTTTCGGTGACAATAGTCAATACAGTTTAGAAAATGTCTCAGAGACGTCGTTTACCCAATTCGTTAAGGTGGCGGGCAGTTGGATGGATGGAAATGGGATTGTCGCAGGCTGATGCTGCTAGACGTCTCAATGTGTCTCGTAGTGTTCAGCGACTTTGGGATCAATACCAATCCGAAGATTCTGTGTCCAGAAGACCTGTTCCAGGCCGACCACGAGCTACAACACCTGCAGAAGACCGTTTTCTAGCTCTTTCGGCACGAAGGAGAAGAACCACTACTGTGCCGCAGCTCGTTGCAGACCACTTTCAAGCATCAGGAAGAAGAATCTCCGCTACTACGGTGCGAAATCGTCTTCACAATGCAGGTCTGTATGCAAGAAGACCAGTTGTGTGCGTTCCCCTCAACGGACGACAGCGAAGGAACCGCTTATGCTGGGCAAGAGAACATGTTTCTTGGACGCAGCAACAATGGGCTTCTGTGCTGTTCACAGACGAGTCCAGATTTACAATGGAGAGTGATTCAGGGCGTCTAATGATCTGGAGGGAACAGCACACTAGATACCATCAATCCAACACTGTTGAAAGACACAGTTATAGAGGTGGTGGAATCCTGGTTTGGGCAGGGATCTCGCTCGGTGGCCACACTGACCTGCATGTGTTCCATGGAGGAACCGTAACTGGTCTTAGATATCGGGATGAGATCCTTGATCCATATGTCCGCCCATATGCTGCTGCTATTGGTAACGACTTCATAATGATGGATGATAATGCACGACCTCACCGAGCTCGGATTGTTGAGGAGTATCTGGAGGATCACGGTTTGGAACGAATGGAATGGCCAGCTTGATCTCCAGACCTGAATCCGATAGAACATCTTTGGGCTATCTTGGCAGAGAGGTTGCTGCTTTAAATCCTCCTCCAAGGTCGTTACATGAGCTGAAACAAGGCTTACTCTGTGTCTGGTCTTCACTTCCTATTACGGTGTCCGACAACTTAATAAACAGCATGGGAAATCGATGCCGCCAATGCATTCAAGTTAGGGGTGGACACATTCCTTATTAGAACCCATTTTTGTAATGTTTTTATGCCATTTTACCACATAACTTTGTGATGTTCTGTTTTCTCCAAGAATGGACTTTTCCGCAGAGATTGCTTTTTTTGTTATAAATCGTTTTTGCAATACACTTATACAAATTTCTATGACGCATTCAATAAAAAAACTATTTAATGCACATATCCTCCAAATTTTTTGTTTCTAAATTCATTCATTTGCAAATTAGACACAAAAACCCGGTTGTACCTTAACCTTTTGAGGCCAGTGTATAAATCAATCATTTGTGATCAAAAAAGTGTTAGCTGTAAAAATATGCACCTTGAAAAGATTTTCTCATATCTCCTTTTGGATTTCTTTAAAATTCAGTGTTGATGTGATTTTACATCTGATGGCTTAATGTTACTTCTGATAATCTTATCCTTATGTAGTTTTTTGGGGATCGTTTATATATTTTATATATTATCATACTGCCCATATATGATATATATATTTCAGTTATCACTATAGTTATTTATGATAGTATGTACTCAATTGTTTGTGCTCTTTGTAATAGAATTACAATTGCTAACAGAAATATTTAAAAAAAATATTGTTTGAATAATTAATTTTTTAGCAACATTTTTTATTGTTTGTATCATTCAGTACTGTTGTTGATTTTAGATTATTTCAACAGGGACCTATTTTAAATAGATTTTTTATTTTAGTTCATACTAACTTGATTTTTTTAGCATTGAATTATAACTAATACTTTATATGAGGTATATTACAGAGATGTTAGATAGTATTGCACCATTCCTCACGTAATACTAATTTAATTTCTTTCCTGCTGATGGCTTCCTAATACTTATTTATGATATTTTGTTTTAATCAGTTTATTATCATTAATTTTTTCTTTCGGTTTATCTATTTCAGGTTATTTCACCCACAGTTCAATAGCAGAAACTTACTACTGCTATTACTTTCTGATATAATTATTATTTCTATTTACATTTATTCATATCTCTTTACTTTATGGCTTGCTAATTTTCTCACTTACATTGAAATATTTGTTTTTGTTAAATTATTGTTTAATTGGATACCAAATATAGAAAAAATATTTTATAATTAATATAATAGAAGTAATATATATCTTATATATTGATTTAATTATTTTACAATCTTTTTAAACATTAAATAAGTCTTTATCAATAAACAAGATTTTTCTTTTACAGTCATTTTTTAATATAACAATATGTAACAACTAATTGCTCAATGAACATTTTTAATCAGTTTTTTTATTTCAAAACCTTAGAAGGAAATTATTGTTATATAACGATTGATTGAGTAAATGAAAATACCAAACCCCTTTTATTTTTTTAAGCTCTAAGAGAATAATTATTGTTTATTTACTAAACACAGTGGAATGAAAAACTACAAAATTGTAATAAAATTCTAAAATATTTTTATCAGACAGTATTCTTTTGTTTTTGAATGCTTTTTTAGTGAATGTAAACTAGGGATATAGGCCTTTCACCATATATATATATTGTTTTTTTATGCTTACATATGTTTAATCAAACATTCAAGCGATCAGAAAAAAAAACCATTTCAATAGCAATTTGTAAGATTTTTTAATTCATTATTTATAAGTAATGGGGGGATAGTTCTACACTCAAAAAAGCCACTGTAATGCCGGGCTCTTGATAGATAAAAGATATGTGTCTGACAATGGAAAGCTCTGGAAGAAATTTCGAAAAAGGGAATTGTAATGACGTTAATATAGAAATCATGCACACACAATAGGAAGCGCCTAACAGCTAGAGGAGAAAGGGAATTTCCATGACAATATGTTATACATTCAAAAATATGTCCGTGCAAAGAAGGGGGTAACTGAAGAGGAAAGAAGTTAAAAAATTTTCGAAAAAGGGAATTTTAATGACATCATTATAACAATCACTCGCAAAGTACGCGCACACACCCGCACAAAAGTGCTGGCGTCATGAACGAAAGAGGAAATTAAGTTACGCACATTCGGTAAAAGCCCAGGCTTAAGCGGAGGGGAAAGAAACAAACAAGTCAAAGTACTTTCGAAAAAGAATAATGGAAGTGCTGATTTTGTGAAGGGAAAGGAAAATTTATAAAACTAGAAAAAGCCCGTGCAACGCCGGGCCATGCAGCCAGTACAATTTATAAAATCGGGGCAGTTGGCGAGGTTATGTCTGCCTATTATGATGGTATTTCATAAATAAGCAGCGTGAAAATTAACGACTTTTTTGTTTTGCACTTAATAAAGTGAATATTTAATCCGTCGACACTCAGAGAGTTATGGATTGATTACAAGCATTTGTGCCAAATTTATGCAATACTTCTCTTTCAATATGAATAGGAATGCAGCCCTTTTTCATGTATCATGTTTTAAAAAGAACGGATAGCTGATTTTATTTTCATTCACTTTTCCAAGTGCAAAAATTGATTAGTAGACTTGAAGGAACTTTGAACACGTTTTTTTTTTCATTCTTTTTAATTTACATACGACTCTCTAGAAACATTTTCTCTTACAGAAATAGCAAAAATGAGTGCATTGATAATATGTATTTTTTTTATAACGAAACTACGCGTATTCTTTCAGTTTGTATTGTAAAGAAAACAGTATGAGAACTCAAGTTGTAACTCAACAGTTAGATACTTCGTACATGTAACAGTTTCGCAGATTTCGTGATTCTCTGTCTTTTCTGTCTGTCGTGATTTTTGCAGACTCTGTTCTTTAAAAATGCCTCGGAAGTGGAAATCTGGTCTATCCAAAAATTCGTCACGGGCCCGTGCAGCAAAAATTGCACGAAATCAAGAATCTTCGGTTCATGCAGAGCTGAGAAGACAACAGCGACAAAGTATTTTGAGAGCAGCTGAAACGCCTCTTCAGGCAAGAGTTCATTCAGAAACACAAGCTGAGCTGCAGGCAGCTAGAAGAGCCATAGAAACGCCACAACAATCGCAGGCGAGAAAAATTCATAATGCAGAAATTCAGAGCTCTCGTCGTCGAAATTTCATACGTAAAGATTGGTCTGTATTTAATGGTACTAGGTTTCGGTATGATGCTTCAATTGAATATCATAATCATCCTCTAAATGTTATTGGCTCAAAGAATAAAAAATGTCATTATTGTGATGCTTTCAAATTGAACGATGAAACTGCTGGAATGTGCTGTTCCAGTGGTAAAGTTTCACTTCCATTTCTTGGTGAACCGGGAGAGCCTTTAAAAACTTTATTGTTAAGTGTTACAAATGAGTCAAAGCAATTCCTAAGAAAAATACGAAAGTATATCTCTTGCTTTCCAATGACATCCTTTGGAGTTGATAAAGGGATAAGAATGCCCGGATTTTCACCAACTTTTACTGTACAAGGGCAGATATATCATCACATTGGATCACTATTTCCAGAAGGCAATGATCGGCATGAATTTTTGCCGATTTATTTTATGGGTGATGAACAAAATGAAGTGAACCGTCGTTGCCAGTATATTGAAGGAGTAGAAAGAGAAACAGTATTGAAAATTCAACAAATGTTACACAGTCACAATGTTTTGCTGAAGATTTTTAAAAGTGCAATAGGCAACTCTGGTCTTCAGATAATTACAATGTTGTCATTCATGCTGATCGAACTCGTTATAATGCACCGATGGTCAATGACGTTGCTGTTTTGGTTACTGGCGAACCGTGCTCTTACCGAGACATAGTGTTATGGGCACATGATAATACGCTACAGCGTATAGCCGATACTGATAAATTCATGATGTGTTGCAGTACCCATTAATATTCAATAAAGGGGAACCAGGATATTATTTTAATATTCCAGTCATTAATCTAACAACGGAACAGCCAATTCCAAATAAAAAAGTTTCCTGTATGGACTTTTATGCGTATTACATGATGCTTCGAGAGCATGACTTTAATCTCCTTCTGCGTACAAGGCAACTTTTCCATCAATTCTTGGTAGATATGTATATTAAAATAGAGAGCTAACGTCTTCGTTACATTGCTCTAATTGCTGTTCACCAATTTTGTGTAAATTATTCAACGCCCACATTAATGTTGAAGCCTGTAATTCTGTACGTGCGATCAAATATATTTGGAAGTATATCAATAAAGGAAACGACCAAGCGATCTTCAATCTGCGTAATGAAGGTGTTGTACAGGCCCTCAATGAAATACAAACTTATCAAGCAGGAAGATATGTTAATAGTAATGAAGCAGCATGGCGGCTGATTGGTTTTCATTACATGAAAGATATATCCCACTGTTACACATCTTGCAGTACACTTAGAAAACGGACAACGTATTTTTTTTGATGAAAAAATACCTTTCAAAAGACAAGATTTTATCTCCTCCTAAGACCACGCTGACTGCCTTTTTTCACCTTTGTCAGAATGATACTTTTGCAAGGACTTTATTGTACTCTGAGGTTCTCCGTTATTATACATGGAACACCTCTAAAAAAGAGTGGCATCGTCGTATTCAAGGTACACCTGTTGAAAATCAACCTGGGGTTAAAGCATCGGATGCTCTTGGTCGTGTTTATACCGTACATGTTACAAATTTAGAATGCTTTTGTCTGCGTATGTTATTGCATCATGTTAGAGGTCCAACTAGCTTTACAGAACGTAAAATTGTCAATGGCCAGGAATGTCAAACGTACAGAGAAGCATGTGAAGCTCGGCGATTGTTAGAAAATGATAATCATTGGGAAACTATGAAAGAAGCCGTACAATGTCGATCACCAGATAAAATTAGGGAGCTTTACGCTACGCTTTTATCTTCTTGCGGTCTTTCTAACCCTCGAACTCTTTGGGATAAGTATAAAGAATACATGGCTGACGATATTTTACATCAACTGCAGCAAGTACATACAGATATGACTTTCAATCAACATATCTACAACGAAACGCTAATTATAATCGAAAATAAGGTTTTTACAATTGTTGGGAAAATATTAGATGATTTTGGAATGCAAAGTCCTCGACGAGACAACAAGGACAATTTTAATAATGAAATTGCTCGAGAGCTAGATTATGATTTTATAGCACTGCAACATCAAGCGGCAGAATTAGTTCCTCAATTACTTCCAGAGCAAATTCATGTTTTCCATCAAGTTTTACGTAAAATTGACTCCGGCAATGGTGGACTTTTCTTTCTCGACGCACCAGGAGGAACTGGAAAAACGTTTTTGCTTAACTCATTATTAATGTCCGTCAGAAAAGACAAAAAAATAGCAGTTGCTGTAGTTTCTTCGGGTATTGCCGTAACACTATTAAACGGCGGCCGTACAGCACATTCCGTTTTAAAATTGCCATTGAATCTGGCACAGGAAGATTCGCCCATCTGTAATTTCAGTAATAATAGTTCGCGAGGTAAGATGCTGCTAGAATGTAAGTTTTTAGTGAGGGATGAAAGTACAATGTCTCACAAGAAGGCAATAGAAGCTTTAAACCGGACTCTTGAAGACTTGCG
Source organism: Trichonephila clavipes (assembly GCA_019973935.1). Taxonomy (NCBI): domain Eukaryota; kingdom Metazoa; phylum Arthropoda; class Arachnida; order Araneae; family Nephilidae; genus Trichonephila; species Trichonephila clavipes. The sequence goes on from BMAU01021203.1 coordinate 174,934, forward strand.
AGATAGTATAGATATAATGGGAGGAATGGTAGTTTTATTGGCTGGTGATTTCCGACAAACCCTTCCAGTCATTCAGAGGGGGACACCAGCAGATGAGATTCAAGCATGCATTAAATCATCAAACTTATGGTTGAGAGTTGAAAAACTCAGCCTGAAAACGAATATGAGAGTGCATCTTCATAATGACGTAGATTCGGGACTTTACGCAGAAATGTTGTTGAAAATTGGTGATGGTTGTTTAGAGGTTGACGCTGAAGGTTGTGTATCACTATATGAAGAGAATTTAGTAGAAAATGATATGGATCTCACACATTGCTCATGTTTTTCCGGAATTGCAACAAAATTTGAGTTGTGATCAGTGGTTGTGCGCAAAAGCACCAAAAATGAAGTAGTTTCTAGGATCAACACTGAGATTTTAAAAGAGGTGCAAGGAGAAATGAAGGAATATTTGTCAATGGAGACAATTATGGATACGGAACTTAGTACTTCATATCCTGTGGAGTTTTTAAATTCCCTCGAACTGTCGGGTGTACCGTCACTTAAACTTCAATGGAAACTGAATGTACCAGTAATGCTTATGCGAAATCTAAATGCTCCTCTGCTATGTAATGGAACAAGGCTTCGGATAACAAAATTGGGGCAAAATATACTTGGTGCTACTATTTTAACAGGTGTCGGTAAGGGAAAAAGTGTTATTATACCTCGGATTCCAATTATTCTCACTGACCTTCCATTCCAATTCAAAAGGGTTCAGCTTCCCGTCAAGCTTAGCTTTGCTGTAACTATAAACAAAGCACAAGGGCAGATATTACAAGTAGCGGGAGTGCATTTAGAAAAGCGATGCTCCTCTCATGGTCAACTATACGTAGCCTATTTGCTAGTGTGTAATGCCCGGAATTTACACATATTTGCACCCAACGGAAAAACTTATAATATAGTCTACAAAAGTATCCTAGATTAATAGTCTGCATTTTATCTTTATAAATTGTAATAATTCAAAATTATTTATTTTTGTTACAGTGAAATATATTTTAACATTTTTTGTTGTTATTCAATGAAGCATATTTTAAGTTTTTGAAACTTCATTGTATGGCGTAATTTTTAAAAATTGATAATTCCAGCCAAGATATAAAATATAGTTATCATATTGATTCATTTCTATTGTACCGATACTTATTTAATGACTTAAATGCGAGTGAAGCCGCGGGTAAAAGCTAGTATTACATATTGAAACAAGCAATAAATTAATAATAAGAACTAAACTTATCAAAAGCAATCACGTGCTTAAATAATAAATTAAATTAAAACGTATATAAGAAGGCATATCAACTGCATTAACATCAACCTCTAAGAGAATAGAGTAATAGAAAATAGATTGACGAGAGAGAAAAATTTAATAAACTATTTATTTTTATTATTATAAATATACTTGAATAGAAAAAGCTATTTGAATATTCACATTGTAAGCAAAATTTATTAAAATTATAAAATTTTTCTGATTTATCTGAAACTAAATCATTATTTCTTTGTATATAATTAATTATTATATTTATAAAAATAGAAGTATGTAAGCTGCTAGTAAAATAAGGTACCTTATTAATGTTAAAATTAAAGTCTTCTCTTTTGACATTTATCTTAGTCTTAAGTTAATTATTAGCTATATTTAATTGTAGATCCAAAAGTTTGCTTTATCTAATTCAGTGTTGGTTCTAACTATTTTCAGATACTAAGGATAAAAACTTATGTTTAGAACATAATTTAATTTATTACTAAAAATAACTAAATCACCTATGTATCTAAAAATATGTTACGATTCATTGTTTATATTTTCATTTTCATAAAAGTGAAGATAAATGCTAGCTAGACTATTACTTGACAGGTCCTCTTTGAGGCAGCCCGTTGATTTGCTTATAATAATAACCATTGTATATACATTATATATATATATATATATATATATATACAAATGTTGAATTTAAACAAAAATAAATTTACTTTATTATATATCTTTCATTGTGTAAGTTTATAGCTTAAAACTATACTTTTTTATTTTAACTGATTTGTCCAGACATTTTTATGTTTAAGAAAGTGTAAAAAGTTTACGAACGTATTTTTGTAACTGCTTATTTTCTCCCGTAACACGAAACAATGTTAAAATAAAAGCCCATTGAATAAAATAAGATTAAACTAAGAGATTCCTATACTCGATTATACTAATAAAAATACATATGTTTTATTCTACTCTTTTTAATTTTACTTTAAATAATCTAAGAAATAAAATACATAAATGTAATAATTTAACTATATATTAAATTAAAAAGTAAATCAGATCAGTCCATATATGTCATATTCTATTCCATTCATTTGCTATAAAGTTAACCGATATTTTTACCAAGCTATACAGGTTTAATAAAAGCGACTATTTCACATTTCATAATCAATATATTATATAACTTTTTTTATTTTTAAAATATTCTCAAAATAAGACATTTAAAAAAAAGGCAATACTATAATAGATGCTACGTGATCCGTAACTAATTTCCTAATTAAAAAAAAGGGACAAACACATTCTAAAATCTGTTGGTCTGCTACTGCCATTCATAGACATAAAAAAAGGTAGAAACGAGACATTTGAGGAAGTGGAAATATATCTCCATTCTCATGATCTAGAGATAAACAGCGCCTATGGGATGAATGTAGAAGATTGCTACTCTTCTCTTTTTTTAGAAGAAAAGGTATTAATAAAAAAAAATACACATTTGACTGTAGATTGACATTAGAATGTCCTTTTGCGAGATTATCCGTGTTCCCTTCTCGATTATGATGGTACTTTAAAAAAAATCTTCCGTTTTGATGGAGTCGGTTCAGTGACAGAGGTTATCTGGTGCTTCTCACACCTCCCGTGCATTGTTTCGTGCGCAGGAAACCCTCCCACTTGACCCCACTGGAGAGAACCCTTTCCCCCAAGAGTGATCAGAGAAGCTGAATTAATGCGCATCTGACCAACCGACTATGACACTCTTCAATCTCACCACAGGGAAGAGCGGAGGGAAAAAAAATCTACCGGGATGCTTTGTTTTTTTAATTCCTTTATTCCGGATCGTTGGAGAAAAGACCTCCTTGGGCACCATTCAAGCTGCCAACGGATTAGAATGATAATAGATTCACGCCATGACAGCCCTAGCCGGAGGGGGGTCAAAATGCTTCCATGAATACCCTACTTCTTGTGTGTGCAAAACTTCTTCACTCCTTTGCGAGTTGTGGAGACTCGTCAACGTGACGTCTTGAACCTTTGTGGAAGGCGATTTTTTTGCACGTCGAGTCAAGCATGCAAGGGTCCTTTCTCCTCCTTCTGTTGCATGAATTCTTTTCGGCGTGTAAGCGTGGCCGATGCCATTCTCACACAAATTTCTCTTCCGAGGAATTCTTTGAGCTGGCAGCCGAGCCTGCAGTTTGCTCAGTAGAGGCGGGTCTTTGCGGAGCGAACAAGACAAACAGAGGAATGTGCTACGATGTCGCGAACACAAGAAGCGATTGTTTACCAACAGGAGAGTTTCTGTCTGGGAGGAGGGAATGGTTACCGTAGCACATGGTTCAACGTCATGTTAATCGGAAAGCACACCGAATAGTGCAAAGAAACCCTGCTTCGGGTTGATTAAGGCTGCCTCAGGCTAAGCCGAAAGAAAAAAAAACAACCAGGATCCATACTTTTGTAGAAATCTGTGTGGTACTCATACATTATGCATTAAAAAATTTTAAGGTCTCTTAATTTCCTATTCGTATTTCTTTTGAAAAATGGAATTACTTGCTTTCAAGTTCAATTCTCAGTTACCCTTTTTAAACTTTACTCGTATTTTTTCAACTTGACGCTAAATCTCATTTTTGTGTGTGAGATAATAAGATACGTACATGAATGAAACAAATATTGGTATAATTTTTTTATAGTACATAAAATAATTTTTCTGAAATTAAAACATACTCCTTTTTATTATGGTAAGATGTAGATGTTTAAATACGCGTTTTCTTAACTGCTATGCATGTGAGATTGATTATTTATCAAATTCACACTTGAAAGCAGAGTACGAAGGTTATTCTTGAATAGTACGAAAGGGTTGACATTATTATGAGGCCCATCGGTAACAGCCCTCGTGTAGCTTCGAAACGAGACGCCGGTGAACAATCCGTTCAAGTGCAATCAGATGTGAGAACAAAAAGAGGATTTAAACTCAATTGCTGCTCTAACGCATCGTTATTTCATTATGGGGTATTAGAGACAAATAACCTGAAACCATCACACGAAAACATCACGAAGAATTTCAAGCAGACATTTTTCATTTTCATACCTATGCTGTCATGCCACACACACTACGCAATACTCTAATAACAATTTGTTATAGTAATTTTATTTATTTTTATCAATGTCACATTCTTAAGCGACATGAGGGCCATAGGTAACGAGGACGACACCCGAGCTGGAATCTCCCTCTTCAACATAGGACTTGAACTAGTTCTGAGTGGGCATTGTATCAAAATTCCTTCGGGGACCCTTTTTTTAATATGAGAAACTTGTGAGTTGTTAGTACCTGACAGTCCTACGTTGGAGTCCAACTAACAGGCTCCCTGTTCGTTGGACTGTAGTTGCATATGTTGGGACCCCTGTAGTTTTGCGACCCCGTATCATGGGTACGGCGGTAGCGACGCCTCTGACTCGAATCTGTGACGACAATGCCGGTCACACAGCTATCTCGATCACACCATATTAGTGAGACTATTGAATTTCATTTACCGGCACTTTAGTCAGAGAAATGGTGGCCGCGTAGCCGAGTGGTATAGGTATCGGATCGTGGCTTGCCTGGTCACGAGTTCGATTCCAGTACCACTAAAGACACGCCGTGTAGGGCAGCGATGCACGTTAAATCTGTCGAGAGCTGAAACGTCCTCCCGTTGGTGTGGTGTGGTAGTTAGGAGAGGGGGGTGCCACCTCAGGTGTCGTCCACGTCACTTGACCATGGTTCAAAATTACGTGGTTCGTCTCCAAAAGCCCTCGTGTAGCTGAACAGTGCGACGTTAATATTAAATCAATCAATTAGTCAGAGAAACAGTATTTGTGTTAACCCCAATTAGTTTTTTTAGTCATTGCATTATTTTTAATACAAAAAGAAAAATCACCATCAAAATATTAAGAAATATTCTACGCTAGTTTCATTCAATAAATCAAGTATGTATCAAGTCATATTGATTATATTTATTTCGATTAACACAATATAGTTTGAGAAGCTACACGTGGTCAAATGTAGAAATTTCAAACCATGGTGAGTGGCCGCTGTATCAGAGTCATGGTCGCGAATTTATGGCCGGCTTTCATTCTGGTTTCCAGTTCTAGGGACCCATCATGTGGATGGTCTATAAAATGAAAGCGTTAGGAGGCTCAAATAGTTGACGGGAAATAGTAAAGATAATTCCCAACCGTATGTCACGGGGTATTAAGAATACGAGAGCCCACACGCTGCCACGAAGCGCGGCGTGAATAAACCATTCAGAACCAACGGTCAGATGAAGAGGGGGAGACATAAACTAGTATCCTACTACACCAGGCATGTCAAACTCATATGATATTGCGGGCCACATGAGCTATTTTATATTAAGTTGGGGGCCGAATGTTTTCAATGACACCAAAATTAATAAAATACGATTTTTAGAAGGATTATATTATGCATTTATTAGATTCAAAGTCAAGCTCAATGCATTATATAATATGCGTACATAGTCGCTTCATATTTCATGTTAGTTTTACAGTCAAACTATAAGTATTTCATACTATTTATAAAAAAAATTAAATAGTTATAATAGGAAATATATATATACTGTTTATAATACTACTTTTTATAAGATAGTTGACATCTTTATTCACAAAGCGAGTCATCAAAGTTTAATTGAATGTATTGAGCTGATGAAATTTTTATAACTAATGATAAATTTTGATGGAGGTGGGGGAGGGTAGTATTGATTAAGTTATTTTTCATTCAAGCGAAGAGTTGCTCCCATAAGTCAGTGTTCAGTGCATTTTAGGAACGCAGATGAATATGCATAAAAATCTAGAATTTCAAATTTTATACATTTTTACTTCAACAAGGCATTGCATTAGATTTCAATTAACTCAACCTACGATTTCAGTATCAATAGATAGGGGAGAAGTAAAAATACGAAATAGTAATTTATAGCTTTATATCTTCGATTGAATTCTGTTTCTACCAATTTAATTTGCAGCTGAGGTGTCGTCCGCGTCACTTGACCATGGTTCAAAATTACGTGGTCCGTCGCCAAAAGCCCTCGTGTAGCTGAACAGTGCGACGTTAATATTCAATCAATCAGTCAATCCACCAATTTAATTTGTCAAGCATATTCTGTAAATTTTAATTTAAGTGATTTAATCAATAGATATTGACAGCTTTCAAAGTGAAACAATTTTTTTTCTATTTGTTTTCGCCAATGTATTAATTTTTGTTAGAAAGAGCGTTAGTATTATCAAATAGAATTGTAACATGATTTTTGCCTTGAAGCTTAATATTAAGTTGATTAAGAGAGAGAGAGAGAGAGAGAGAGAGAGAGAGAGAGAGAGAGAGAGAGAGAGAGAGAGAGTACTTATAATACCTAAGAAAGCAAGGTCCTCTTTATCCATTGTCCATACCTTCCATAAATGAAGCAAATTGAGGTTAATTAAGTCTATGCACTCGAATATAATTTACAATTTTGAGTGTGTGTGGTGACCATTTAAAAAAATCTGATATTTAAAACATTGGAACACATGAATAATGTAATGGAAATATTAAAGATTACTGTCATGCTATTTGCATGTTTTTTTGTTTTGTTTTTTCCCCTTTTGCAACTTTTCCTTTAGTAAACTTGGTTTTAAATAAGGGACTATAGCAGAGGCGCACTCAGGAATTTTTCAAGGGGGGTCCGGGGCCGAAAGTTCACCAGTCTTGTATCCTGCTCCTTTTGATTTTGTCGATTTTCGGGAACAAAACACAGTAAAAAACTAATTATTGAATAAATAATTAATTAAATTTTATGTACTATGTACTTAGAATTATAATCAATCGGAAAAAAAGTCATGGACTTTGGTGGGATTCCGGACCCCCAGGACCCCCCCCCCTTGTGTGCGCCACTGGACTATAGGCCTAAATGCGGGGGTTATCCTTCCTTCCTCAATGACTCGACAGCACGGGGGTAGGGGGCTTGATCTTTCTAAGAATTTTATTTCAGGCTATCCTGTTCTTGGTCTACATTAATAGTTTTCAATTTTTCTAGGCAATCCATCCACCGGAGTTTTGACCTTCCTCTTTTTCGAGTACCATATGGTCCAACCACAAAGATCTTTTTCTTGACTCGATTGTAATCAAATCTTATTAGGTGTCCTGCCCAATTTAACCTTTGTATTGCAATGAATTAAAAATATCTGGTTCTTTAAAGAGTTTCTAAATTCTTTCTTCTCCAAATGTTATCAAATTTTAAACTTCCAAAATGACTTCTAAGGACTCTTCTTTCAAATATAACAAGAGTCTCTCTCGGTCATTGCCTACGTTTCTGCAATACATCTGAGACTTGAAAATGAGTAGTTTTGTTTTTCTGCTAATCCATAAAAATATCTGTTACCAGCAATGACTATTTCAAAAACCTATGAGATTATGTCTCATTAAGTTTGTTCAGTTCAGATCCTAAATATCTCAAACCATCAGCAGCTTCAAATCTGTACTATCCTATTACGAAATAAAGTTCATTAAAGCTGGTACTTGACATGAATTTAGTTTTAAATGTGCTGGTATGTGCTAGCATTTAAATCAACGTTGAAAATGTTGAGTTTTTGAGAGAAAAATGAATTTAAATCTAACACAAACTTAGATAAAGTATCAACAACATGAAGTAATTAATCTCAACAGTATTTCGTAGGGAAAGTATTTTATGACAAGAGGCCCTTTCCAGACAACCGGTATTGTACATCCGCTCGGTACGAGTGAGGCAAAGGAAATGAGAGTGGTGGAGGGCGTGGCAACAGCAGGTACCAACCCAAATCATTGTAGGTGTACCTCACAGTTGCAAGACAAACCTACTTTTCCAATGGTAACTTATTTTTCAAATTTTCCATAACTGCATCAAAAATATCAGCTCCAGTGATGCATGTGAAAGATATCCTACGTAGAGATGTCTTATTCTTCAACTATCATCGCATCTGCGTGGAAGTGATTATTCCAATGTATAGACTTTCATCCATTGCAATAGAACACCGCACTCTGAAGCAGTACTGGGCTATTGGCGACGGCCTCGAACATCTGACCTACTGTTAAGCGACCCCATCTGAGCTGTACCCCACCAACTTTGAGCCTCGACAAATTTAACATGCATCAGCCCTTCTACTCGGCTACTCTTCAGTGGTATGGGGATTCGAACCCGTAACTCGACAACGTAGGCCACAGGTTCATGACCTTGCAATAGATAGGCTGTTGTTGAAGTCTCAAGTTCGCAGCTATTTTAGCAACTCTGCTTCCATTTATGTATTTTTTTATTTGCAATGAACTTGCGCCGCTTTAATTGAGTCTTCACTAATCAATTCCCCTTCAATAAACTGCATTAAATGCGACAACGTATAGCTAAATTTTACAACGGCGCTCAACAAATTTAGGGAATACTCTTTGTTGTTCTTGAAGAATTAATTGTGCCATTTCGACAATTTGTCTTCACGAAGTTTGAAGAAACATATTTGTGATCATAGTTTGGGTTATGATTTGCGTCATAACGCCTTTTAAGATTATATTCCTTTGCAACTGAAACAAGGCTTTTTATATTAGGCATATTTGATTCTAGTTTTGGAAACAAAAATATTACAGTTCCCATTTTTCTTGACAATTACGATTCCTCTTAATCTCTTTTCTTACGCATTGCTCTTTAAACATAGGAATGCATTTTTATTAAAAATTTTTTTTTATTTAATATGAATAAAAACTTGTCCGTTTTCTTTGGCGAACGATTAAGCAAACATTGCATTCTATCTTGATTGCTTGTGTTTAAAAAAAATATCACCTATGGGGACTTTGTTCTCATGCAAGGAGAGGTGTAGGAAGAGAAATAAATGTCACAGAACGAATCTTCCTTAAACTTTAATGAGTATAGTTTGCATAAGTTAATTCAAAAATTCAATAAAAATCAATTTATGATGTAAAACTAAATTGTTTTTAATAAAATATTAAAAATAACTTTAATATAAAACTTATATCTATTATCATATAGGTTTTGCTTTAAAACAAGAATGGATAACTAACTTTTTTAAAAAGTTGACATTAAATAAATTTCAAAATGGGAAATTTTACAAGTTTTAAAAAAGCTTCGGCGTGTCGCAAAATGTGTATTGGTGGGCCGCGTGTTTGACATGTATGTACTACACTAATAGTAATAATATGCATTTGGCTAACCCTAATCAACTATACTTAAATAAGTGCTATTCTACAGCCTAAGAAATATATACCTAAGAAAAATATTATAATATTTCGATCAAAATGTAGAAAGATGATGAAAATTAGCATTTGCACCTATGTCAGACGTTAAGTCACAAATAACTTTATTGCGTGAGTGAGTGATTGTTAAAGCTGCAATATAAAGCAACACACACGAAGGCTTTTGGCGACAGACCCCGTAAGTTTAAGTTATAGTCAAGTGACGAAGACGATACCGGAGCTGTCAGTCCTTTCACCACATCACGCTAACGTGGGGACTTTGATCCTCGACAGATTTAATATGCATTAGCCCCTCTACACGATGGGTTTTCAGAGGCACTAGGGCTCTAACTTATGACACGCCTGTCACGAGCCCATGATCATAGACACCAGGTTACTACAGCCACAATGACCTTGTTGCAGTAGTTGCTTACGTACTTTGTCATTCTGCTTTTCTTAGATGGACAAAAATACAAATTCTGAGTCTTATAGCCGTGTCGTGTGAGGTTTTCAATATTCTTTTGATAGAACATCTTTAAGCTACTGTATTGTAATGTTCTTTCAACCTCGGCTTTACGAGCCAATGGGAATACAAACGCCCACTTATCAGTGAATGTGAAAGCAAAATCTCTTCATGCGAGAGGTGTCTGCCGCTGTCGTGCTTCAACACGTATGCAATTCATAAGCTGAGGCCGAGGATAAATGGAAGGAGCAGTGCTCCTTCCTGAACATCGTGGATCATCGAAATCCTTTGGGGATGTTGCAATAGTGGATTACCCAAGGTTTATCTGCCGCAGAATTGATGTCGGAAGGATCATCGGAAGCCCTTCTTCGGAAGTTATTCAAATCTGCGCATGCTTTCAACAGTATCACTTTCCCAATAAGCAAAGCATTTGAACAACAAGAGGTAATTATGAGTACTTTATCATATGAAACAAGTAATATTAAAAAAGTCAATTCCTACTTTGAATGGATGAATAGAAAGCATTTTATTAACGATTGAAAATTGGAATAGGATATATATAGGGAGAGAGTGAACGCGAATAGTAGGAATTGAAAAAGAGCATTGATTGATTGATTGAAGTTTAACGTCGCACTGTTCAGCTACACGAGGGCTTTTGGCGACGGACCACGTAATTTTGAACCATGGTCAAGTGACGTGGACGACACCTGAGCTGGCACCCCCTCTCCTAACTACCACACCACACCAACGGGAGGACGTTTCAGCTCTCGACAGATTTAACGTGCATCGCTGCCCTACACGGCGGGTCTTTAGTGGTACTGGGTTCGAACTCGTGACAAGTCAAGCCTCGATCCGATACCTATACCACTCGGCTACCGTGGCCTTTGAAAAAGAACTTAATTTCTCTGCATTGTTGTAACAATGCACACCCGGTTTGGCTAAAAACAGGTTTTCCACACCAACTTTTGTGTCTTTGTTGTTTCTAATGCCACCTGTCTGACGTAGTCAGAACGAGGCCCGCGAATTTCATCGTGGCAAGGGGCTAGAAGTACGCCTGTCGTTGACCTAGGCCTTGAGCACCATACATGTGACAGTATGAATTAGCTCGGTGAAATTCCCCGAAGGGATGATAGATGGCGACACCATCTATCTCCACCTATCCATCCTATTTTGGCAGGGAACTGAGAATGGGAGGGGAATATTCTCCAGGCCCCTGCACTCGTGATTCAACCCACAAGACTTTCGGAGCCACTGATTTAACGAGCACGTACTCCGTGTGTACTCGGAGGGTATTTGGTGGCATCGGACCCAGGCCTTCCGGTCTGAAGTCTGATGCTCTAACCACTAGGCTACCCACGGCTCTGTGTCTTTGTTTTAACAGTTACATTGCTACAACAATAAAGACGAATCTAAGTTGGCGTCAAAAACTGATAATTAATTAAATTAAATTTTATTAATTAGTACTTGGAAAAACTGTATTAACATCAAGTGTCATCCACTACGTTTAAAAAATTTATTTGAACTTGATTGGATGAATAGAAGGCATTTTTAACGATATAAAATTTGAACAAGATAAATATACAAATAAATAAATACATATGGAGAGAGTAAGCTAATAGTAAGAATTGAAAAAGTGGTATCTTTTCTACGCCAATTGACCGTGGATCAAAATTCCGAGATCCGAAGACAACAGCCTTTAATCTGCTCCGAAAAGAGTTGAGTTAACGCATCGGTAACTATTAATGCGCTTTAAGACCATGTTTCATGCTGCTACGGTAAGCAAGATGTCCGTGGAGGAACTGTGACGCGTTATAACATGGAATCTATTGTATGCATTACCTCAGTGATGCACACAAGGGGGTATCCTAGGAGTCTGGACCCCCACCCCCAAAGCCCTTGATTTTCTCCCGATTGATTGTAATTCTAAGTATAGAGTACGTAAAATTTAATTAAATATTGATTATTAATTTTATTAATTAATGCTAATTATTTATTCAATAATTAGTTTTTCACTGTTTTTCTGTTCCCGAAAATCGACAAAATGAAAAGGAGCATGAAACAAGAATGGTGGACTTTCGACCCTGGACCCCCCCTGACATATTCCTGTGTGCGCTACTGCATTACCTTAAAAATTTAGAAATGTTCAATAAGCACTCAGTTTCACAGTTTATGCAAGAAATAAAGAGTGGATCGAAGCACATTGGCACATTGAAATGATGACGTCATATTAAATGATCCATAGTATATTATTTTAAATAGAAGAAGTGGTTTTATGGGGGAAAAAACTTTAAACCTCCTTAGTTTAATGACACTAAACCGCTGACCTCGTCGATCGCACAAATTAACCGGAAGATGAGCTCAACGAAAAGTTCCATTTGGTGGAAGGTCCCCCCCTCCCTTCAGATGAGCCTCCTCCTTCTGCTTCGTTCCGCTCCAGGTCCCTTCGAAATGACGGTCTCTGGATGGCTATTAAGATAGCTTTTCCCCCCAACATGTCCATTGGATCCCTATGAAGCGAGTAAATCCCCTTTAGTTCCTTTCAACTCCCAATTGGGGTGGTGAGGGGGTATCATTCCACGGATGAAGAGTCATGTCATCTTTGGAAGATTTTTACGGGGGGGGGATGTCTCAGGAGAAGTCCTTCTGCGGGACAAAAGTGAAGGCCAGCCGTGATGGGTCCAAAAAAAACCTTTTTTCAATATTAAATTTATTGAATGAATTCTTTGAATAAAATTTGGGTACAAAAAATTACAAAGGGGTAACTATGTGAATTTTTTATAAAAGCATAGAGTTAGCTGTATAGACCCTTTAATTTAATTGTTCCCCTTCTTTTAAAGTCTTATATTGTGTTCTTAATAAGTACAATTGTTTTGCGAGAAAATATCTTTCAAGTTTTCCTCTCAAGTCTATTTGATCAAGAAGCCGTTATTCATTGCAAGCACACAGAGAACGAATTTAACAAAAATCTTTTTAAGACCAGCATGAAATGCCAAAACTTACCATCGTGGTGGATGATAAACATAATTAACTTTCTTTTCGGAGGGATCAGTAAGTGAAAGAAAAAAATGAAAAAGCCTATTAGGAGGTTGCCCATTCAAACACTGTAAAGATGCAGTCCATCCGATCCAGTCTCTGGAAATGAAAGAAAAATCTAGTAAAGTGTGTTCTTCATTACGGCATTCATAGATCTCTCTGCTCAGTGACATCCATTTTTTATTACACACGAAGGCAACGACCGGCGACGGACCTCGGTCAAGGGACAAACGAAGGGATCCTTTACTCTTCTTGTCACTTCATCGTGAGGACTTTGAGCCCTTACCTGCAACTGGCAACAGGTCGAACCACACACGAGATCAGGCAGTGGGTCGACTATGTATACAGGAGAACCTGGCAACGACAGGGACGAGACCGGAGGTGGAAGGAGCAGCGGTAGAGAGGAAACCGAAGGCGAGGAAAAAGGACTGCTGGACGATGGGTTGCAATCTTGTATCATCTTAATATCTTCTTTTTTTATGAGGTGTCCCACAGAAGGAGTGAAATAAAACAGAGGGACAAAATCCTGACTGAAGTTATTTTTTCACAATTCGAACACGACACAAATCAGAAAAAGAACCCACACGTTTATATTATAGATTAGCAAACGGCCGCGGTAGCCGAGTGGTATAGGTATCGGATCGTGGCTTGCCTTGCCACGAGTTCGAGCCCAATACCCTTAAAGACCCGCCGTGTAGGGCAGCGATGCACGTTAAATCCGTCGAGAGCTGAAACGTCCTCCCGTTGGTGTGGTGTGGGAGTTAGGAGAGGGGGTGCCAGCTCAGGTGTCGTCCACGTCACTGGACCGTGGTTCAAAATTACTTGGTCCGTCGCCAAAAGCCCTCGTGTAGCTGAACAGTGCGACGTTAATATTCAATCAATCAATATAGATTAGCAAAAATTAGCTCTTGCGCCACTCAGCTCCGCACTCACTCACATAAGCCACAAATGATTTCACGTGCATCAGCCCTCTACGCTACGCGGTCGGACAATGACCGCCAAACTTTAGATCTCAATGGGCCACTAAATGCGTAATTTTATACTTCAAGACCCCTCTTATGGTTGACCATTGTATGGTGGAGCACTAATTTAATCGACCACTACATGACGATCCCCTATAGCTGTATCGTCACTCACTTTCGATTTCTACTTCCATTTCCACACAACTTGACGAACAACGACAACAAACTGGCAACGTAAAGCAATATCCACAGAACTGAGGCATTACGCCGCCCCTTTCAAATGTCACTAGATACACTCACAAAAGTAGCTAAGCATTCAGAAGAATTTTGCTAAAAATAACAGCTAAAATTTTTCAGAAAAGTACAATCCATAATACATTTCGTCCTTATAGAAACTATAGTTCATAAAAAATAGAAATAATTGGTCAATTTTTCTCTGCGGACCCTCGGTGACCGATGCACTGGGGCACGAATCGTTGCCGTGACAACTCGGCGGTCGCATTCTCAATTTTTTTTAGAATGGGGCTAGTGAAATGGAGATTTATATAATTTGTTAATATAATTTTGGTTTTTATATAATTTGTTAAGGAACGAAAGGGTGGGAAACAATCTGCAATAAAACTTTTTTGTGGTGCGTCGTTTCTTGTACCTTAGATTGTATAGGTCCGTAAGCATACATTAACATATAAAGAACTTTATAATGATCTTTTTAAGAATCAGAATATTTTTAAGACTTTAATCTAATTATAAAAGCAGACTACTGGTAAAAAAAATTTAATATATCGCATTAACAGCGTATAATGAGACGTTCAAACTTGAACTTAAAAATAACAATCCTAAGATGAAATCGCTTTAACGCGAATTGGATTTCTCAGAAACATTTTTTTTCCTCATTTAAAATAATAAATAAAACCTCTACTTGATCCTGTTTCTTCTCCCCGATGGGAGGCGTGGCTTCTCTCCCAACATTCAATGGAAACTCATAAAACAAGGCTCCGTGAGCGTCAGCAGTGATGAATCACCCGTGTAATATCAATTGAATCCGTCACGCTGTGAGCGTGTGACAGGGAAGGTAGGAGACGCGCATCTTGTCGAAATGGAAATATTCCATCAGCAGACGAAGGGAGGACTCTTGCTCCGTTATTTCCATACCATTTCACACTCGGAGTTGAATGCTCATAAGTAAGGGTTAAAACGTAGCTAGAAGGCATCCAAAAATAAAATTAGATTTAAGGTATCCCACTACGTTCGGAACCGTGATTTTAAAAAAGCGCATAAATAGATCATTTTCATCATATTTAGTGTCACTTGGATTAGAATACATGTGCAAAACAGTTTTATGACAAATAAAAATTGTTTAAATTTAAGATTTTGGCAAAAAATTTGCTTAGAATAACCTTTTTTCAAAACATTCTCATTAAAAAAAAATGCTTCTATAATAATGATATTTTCCTTCTCCAGAGAGTCTGAACTAAAATTTTTGAAAAATTCAGATTTTCACAGTTACCACCCATTGAAATTTTCGGCGTTTTTTTCTAAAAATTTCTCCCCTCTGTTGTAGTAAAATATGGATAAATCCACTTCTAAGTTATATATTTCAAAAATTCTACTTCAGCTTCTGTACAGGGGTCTGAGGCAAAATGTTATTATAATAGAAGCATTTTTCATAAAATGAAAATGTTTTGAAAATGGGTCATTCTATGTTCATTTTTTTTGTCAAAATATAGTACTTAAATATTTTTTTATTGTAAATTGTGTATATAAAGCAATTTTATATACGTTTTCTAATCTTAGTGACAATAAATATCAAATATTATCAATTTATAAGCTTTTTTAAAATTATGGTTCCGAACGTAGTCGGATACCTTAAACAGATTCTAGTAGAGTCCTTATAAAATGGGCTAAGAATCGACTCTAATATTGCGTTTGCTCTTGAAAAAGGAATTGTTTCAAAATAAGAATTTTCCTTAATGTTTAATAAATTTAAATAAAATTAAAAATGAAAGGTTTTTTTTAAAAAATGTTTTTTTGTTTAATAGTTAAGAAAAGAGTATAATTAATTATCGAAGATAAATTCGAATTTAGAATTTCCTTTCTATCTACAACCCTCTCTATCGTCATTCCAATCGAGAAAATTTTAGATTTGCCTTCACAAACCTAAATTCGTCCATCAAATTTGTCAGAGTGTATTAAAGCAAATCAGAAGGAATTTTAAAACAAGAGAAAAGAGAGAGAATTCCTATTTAAAAAGACATTCTCTCTCTCTCTCTTTCCGTTTTTTTTTCTTTCCCAACAGTCTTTTTGTGTCTGTGTGAAGAATTCGCTTATGATTTTCTGGAGAGTATTTAAAAGTTATTTAAAAAATCACAGAAGGGATACAATCGTGTCGAATCTTCCTTCCATTTTCTCTTCACATACACCCCTTTTTTTTATTTGTGTTTATCTGCTTTACCAGATGAACTGATAAATAAATACAATAACTTAAGAACAATTAATTTTTGCATGGATGTTCGGTAATTTACCAGAGAATTAGCGATAGATATTTTCGAATGTGTATTCTAATTCATCACGTGGGAACACATTTTCGCTGAATGCTGCTGCCTCTCCGCATCACAGAGTTTAGAGCAGGGGTGGGTAGACTTTTCATTTTTTTTCTTGGTGTTGCGCTCCCCTCAGTGTCAGTGACGAAGAGGGGGAATAGCCCTTGATCCCCCCCGCGATTGATTGCACTCATATGTATACATTACGTAAAATTTAATTAAGTATTTGTTATTAATATTTTTTTATTAATTAATGTTGATTATTTATTGAGTAATTTATTTTTTACTAGTTTTTGTTTCCAATAGCCTACAAAATCAAAAACAACCAAAAAAATTGGTTGCGTACTGGCGTATGATACGAGAATGGTAGACTTTCGATTCTCGCCCCCTCCGCCTTGAAAAATTCTTGTGTGCTCTGCTTTCCAGCGTCGTAGTGTGGTGAGGTAGGTCTACAACATTTACTATAAGTAAATAACAAATACGAAATATGTATACTTAACTACAGAACTAAAATAAAAAAAATATTTTTAAAACCCCGTTTGCAGAGCAAAATGCAAGCATAATAATAATAATCACAAATATAATAATATTAAATATTATGCTTTTATTATCAAAAAATTCAAACTACACTAAAAATAAAACATTTTTATCTAAAGTTAGTTTTCGTTGTTATAGTCTAGAAAAACTATATACTGTCAGCTGTAGCTGTCAGCTCTAATCATGGATATTTCCGCATATTATTACTAACTACTAAAATCTACAGGCGGTCACCCTAAAATCTCTCAGCAGTCCACTAGTCGATCGCGATCGACATATTGCTCACTCCGGGTTTAGAGAGTATTCGATGCCCCCACTCAATTTTCCCGGTCACTTCTAAGAGTTTATTGATACTGTTTGCTACCCAGAATGAGTGAGGGATGGTTTCATTACAAAGCCGCATGAGGGTTATCAGCGAGATTGAACCATGTTAGACATGATGTGGCACTCCTCTCTCCTAACTACTACATCACACCAACGGGAGGACATTGAATCTCGACAGATTTAATGTGTTCTTGTTACACAGAAGATGTAAATTCTATGCGATGAAAAATTTGTTCATCTTGTTTAGATTAACATATTGTTGATATCATAGAATTATTATTAATAAACGGCTTTATTAATGAATTTCTTTGAAAACTGCGACTTTAAAAGAAATTCCTTAATAAAGCCCTTATAGGTCTTTTGGCCTTCAAAACATTCTGTATATAATTTATATAGCTTTCCTTTCTTTATATTTTTGTAGTTAAAAAATTATATCCCCATGCTTTTCAATTTTTTTTAATCCTCCATCGTCAACTTTTACATGACGGCAAGCTAGGGTAAAGACATATCAAACCTTTCCAGAAATTTTCCATTTCTTGTTCTCGTGTCATCAAACGAAGGATAGTTTCTCCACAAAATTCATCAACTTGCATAATAAATACTCAACCTTTGGATTGTTTAGGACAGTTGCATGATATAAAGAGTGTTTTTTTCCAGGTATAGAGGTTTAAGTTGGCATTACTTTCCAAGATGGCGACCGATTTAACAGCTGTCAAGTGATTTATTCTCAGCTTGGTTTGGCAATTCATCAAAACGATCATCAAGCAAGGCGTAGATTCGTCGAATGGGCCCAAAACGAGATTGCCGTTATTCCCGATTTTCATAAGCGAATTTTGTTTAGCGATGAAGCGCACTTCTGGTTGAATGGCTACGTCAACAAACAAAACTGCCGCATTTGGAGTGAAGCTAATCCACAAGTGTATGTCGAAACACCGTTACATCCAGAAAAACTGACTGTTTGGTGCGCTTTATGGGCTGGTGGAATCCTTCTTCAAAAACGATGAGGGCCACACCGTTACAGTCAATGGTGATCGGTATAGAGCCATGATTACTAACTTTTTCATTCCTGAATTGAACAATCATGATGTCCAGGAGCTGTGGTTCCAACAAGACGGCGCAACATGTCACACAGCTCGTGTCACAATCGATTTATTGAAAGACACGTTTGGTGACCGCCTCATTTCACGTTTTGGACCTGGGAATTGGCCTCCAACATCTTGTGATTTAACACCACTAGACTATTTTCTGTGGGGCTATGTAAAGTCATTGGTCTATGCGGATAAGCCACAAACGCTTGACCATTTGGAAGACAACATTCGCCGTGTTATTGCCGATATACGGCCACAAATGTTGGAAAAAGTCATCGAAAATTGGACGTCCAGATTGGACTACATCCGAGCCAGCCGTGGCAGTCATATGCCAGAAATCATATTTAAAATGTAATGTCACAAGATTATCTTTCGAATAAAAAAAAATTCATGTCAATCTAATAATACATCGTTGTTTTATTGCAATTTAAAAAGTTCTATACCTCTAAAAAAACACCCTTTACATAGAAAAGTTCCTCCGAAACTTACTGTATAAAATTTTGACACTTTAACGCTAAGTCACAGAGAAACAAATTTGTACAATAAAGGCTAGGAATTTAAAAGCCATGGATTTTATCAGTGTTAAGGCATTATCTTTTGTGAAAATGTTTGTAAAAACGTAGATTTTGTCCGAATTTAAGCTTCAGGCGTAAACCATACTGAAATTATTAATTATGTATGTATATATGAAAAGATTGAATACAAAACGTTGACGTTTGAAGTTGGAGAGTTGTTGCTGTCACGTAGCTACACGATTCAACTTGTCATTTGTGGGTGCAAGTTATAAA
This sequence comes from Trichonephila clavipes, assembly GCA_019973935.1. NCBI lineage: Eukaryota > Metazoa > Arthropoda > Arachnida > Araneae > Nephilidae > Trichonephila > Trichonephila clavipes. The sequence goes on from BMAU01021203.1 coordinate 194,157, forward strand.
AGATGTTATTTTTTCAGATCATCGTACCACATGGAAATATAAAAATCACGCTCTTTCTCATTTAGTTTACCAAAATTGGATGTTTCAATCTGCAACGCTTTTGCTACAAAGAATGCCCCAGATTAATAGTTAGAATATCGCTTTATTTTATTTAGTTGTAGCCTCTTACAACCGAGCTTCATTTCGCCTGAGTTTTATGTTAATTGCCTTCTGATGCAATCAAATGACGCACATAACGCGATAAGTATGATCAAGTGTTTTAACGGAGAGAACTCTCAATTTTATTGAATAATATTTCTCAGAAAATCTTAGGGCTGCAGTCAAGGTATCGGATCATGACAGGCATGTCATGAGATCGAGTCCAGTACCACTAAAGACTCACCGTGTACGGCAGCGCTGCACGTTAAATCTGTCGAGAGCTGAAACGTCCTCCCGTTGGTGTGGTAGTTAGGAGAGGGGGCGGCTTAGGTGGCGTCCACGTCACTTGACCATGGCTCAAAATTACGTGGTCCGTCGCCAAAAGCCCTCGTATAGCTGAACAGTGCGACGTTAATATTCACTCATTCACTCAGAAAATCAATTATTGCGATTTTTTAAACCACTCTCTCTGTCAGTGAATATTAACGTCACCCTGTTCAGCTACTCGAGGGCTTTTGGCGACGGACCACGTAATTTTAACCATGGTCAAGTGACGTGGACGACACCTGAGCTGGCATCCCCTCTTCTAACTACCGCACCACACCAACGGGAGGACGTTTGAACTCTTGAAACATTTACGTGCATCGCTTCCCTTCACGGCGGGTCTTCAGCGGTACTAGGCTTGAACTCGTGACACTCCGGCCACGAATCCGTTACCTTGATCACTAGGCTACCGCGGTCACAAACCTCACTCTTAAGTAATAATTAAAGAAAACGTGTAATAAAATGTGCTACATATACATCCAGTGCAATTCCATAAACTATACCAAGACCAACGGAACGAGCAATGTGCAGAAATGTGAAATGAACTGTTTGAGTGCGATCGCGCTTCTTTTGTTTTGTACCGAAAATGCGGAGACGCGCGTTGCTGTTGATGAGTATCCTTTTCGCATCGATTCAGAGCATTTGTATTCATAACAATCGCAGTTTTTATTAATTTCATTCCATTGTGGTTTTTAATAGTAAGAATTAAAATACATCTCAGTGATAAGCAGTAGAGCCGAGGATTGTAGTAGGGTAGAAAAAAAATAAGCCAATTAAAACAGATAACGTTTGAATCTTATTTTTTTAAAAATCATCATCAGATGCATCAGCACTTAAACGGTTAATATCAAACAATGTCACCTTTATCTGGCGTAAATCACCCTCATCTCGAATGACTGATTATTACTGCTGCACTTATCTGCAGCACAACGTTTTTCGCATCTTATTTGATTAACTACGATCCAATGGCGAAAACATAAGAGCTTACTCTACCTCTATCCACCCTCTACCAACGTAATAACTTTGAACAGGGACAAATGCAACGGTCATCAACCCATCTACTACCCCAGCTCATACAACTGGTAATGAGAGAATCGGGAATGGGTACCAAAAAGGACATTTTATGTATACTCCCCTGAATTTGTTTAAACAAAAAGTCAAATCTCCCCCAAAAAATATATAATTGTTTTGCAAATTGTCAAGCGAGAAATAACTTCTTGGTCTTCCCTTTCGTGCTAAATTTGGGGTTCATTTTCCCTTCCTCTGACGCAGCGCTCCTCAACCTGCGGCCCACGGGGCTTTTTTTAAGTGTCTTAGAAATTCTTTTATTTATGAAAAATTGTGGGGGGGATTCTTTGTTAAGAACTCAAATGTTTGCTTTTTGCTATCGCATGGGTGTGAGTTGATATGTTGATATTCTTTTTTGGATTAGTGAAAATAGACAACACTACAGTAGCGACCCTTTTATGAGTGGAATTAATTTTTAACTATCTTTCGTATCTTGCAAGCGAAAAATATTCCAAGAAAATAGGTTGCTTCAAGGCAATTGGAAAGTTGACTCTTTTGTAGTGAAAAACAAGCATGGATCAGTAACTGTGATTTCTCACGGAAGTGTTGTATTTAAGAAATACCAATAAACAGGAATCGTTCAATGACACTTTTCCTCGATGATCTCTTTCAAGAGGTGATAAATAGGCTTTCTCTTGAATAATTTTTGCAATAGCAAAAGTATTTTGTCAGTGATAATGTCACAGTGGTAACAAAGGCAGCCCATTTTTTTTTTTTATTTAATTGGTAATGAAATGAAACCATTTACTGATGCAGAAATTGTGAAGGAGTAGATCTTAAATGCTTCTAGTTTAGAAAAATTCAGTGACAAATATTAAAAATACAAAAAATAGTAAACAGAAATGGAAAATAAGAGTTTTAATATTTTGATCAATTTTCCACATTTTAAATTTTTTATGTTACGTTGCTCTTAAAGCATCCCTCCCTCCTCCATTAATCCTCCTGTTGCGGCCCGCGTGAAATTTGCTAACATATGTATGCGGCCCGGCAGAAGAAAAGTTTGTGAGTACCCCTGCTCTAATGTAATGAAGCAGAATTCAAAGCCTTCTTTACCCGTAAAAGTAATTCAGTGGGATTTCTCTGTCTTCACTCTGAAATAAGTTCTTATTGATACCATTAAGACAATGGTACAAACATGTTTAGTATTTCCGTTACCTCTCACGCTACTTCAACGCTGAATTATATCTTATGTGTAATTAAATAAATGTCTAAAAATAGAATACAAAAATTGTTTATATAATTTACGCATAACATTGATCTCTAATAACAACACAGTATCGCACATAAATGTTTTGCAGCAAAAATTAAGATGGGGGAAAAAATCAAATTTATATCTTTAGTCTACTCCCAGTTGAGTATTTTGGAATCAAATTTTATAAAAGAAGAATCAGAATAAAGAAGTTTTATAAGTCCTATTCTTACAAATCCTACCTCATGGTTAGTCTAGTGAGTAAAATGGCTCCGTCTCTAGAAACGAGAAGTAAAATATTAAATTTTGTTCTTTTAACATTTCCAATCATTCAATATTTGTGGAGAGAATATTTTATAAGGGATGAATTCCTCAACTGCATTTCTAGAAAATATTGAATTCTTGGACCTTCTACAGTACAGGTTTATCCATCAGGTGCTTGGGTCGCAGATAAACTGAACTTAACCAGATTTTCTAGTTATAAATTTAGATCCTCCAGTGCCAAGAAGGCCTGTGTGTCCAGGGAGCGAAATGAGCTTAAATCAGCACTGGCCTTCGGTCGTTGAGACGTTTTGAAAAAAACGCTTTAGAAACCAAGTGGAATTCATATGAAATGAAGAGATTCGAGATCAGTGATGATTCTGAAAGAGAAAACGCATTCATCCCCACCCCAATTTAATGCCACTCCCCCTCCCTGAATATGATTAGACACACGCATTTCCGATCACTTTCTTCCGTGACCCTGCATTGATGTTCCGAGTCCTTTTGTCCCTCTCCGGGACACAGGTGCGGATGCCTCGACCTCACCCTCAAAGTATCCGAAATCGTCTTCCACTCCCCAAAAGTGGAAGGGGGTGGGCGAACGAAAGCAATCAAAATGATGCAATGACATAACACCAAAATAGAACTTTTATGTTTCTACACAATGTACTGACCTTCTGGAAAATTACTGCTCTCATACACCTGTTTTTATGTTGCTTTTGATACAGAATGCAGCCTAAGATTTTCTGTACTGGGTATAAGCGATTTATTTCGCTGGCACCCATTAAATCTAATTTTCGTTCGATTTCTGTTATATATATCACGTATTAATATATTTTAATTTGAGGTTGCCTTTGTTAATCCCTTCGGGACCTGTGCGTAGAGAACGAATTGCACTCACAGGACCGAGCGCTATCAGAGGCCCAAGCATTTTCAGTAGATAAGCCTAATTGTACAAAAAAGTTCAAACAAAATCGGCATTTTAATGTAAAATAGCTCACTTTTTACTTATGTATTATGATTTACCATCTTTTTAAGTTATACGTATTAAAAAGAAGTAAATAAAAAATATAACATTAATTGAAATACATGGAACCTGTACAATACTAAAAATTATAGCTATATAGATCCCGACAAATATTCCAAATTTCCTACAGAAACTTATCCTACGTTATTTCATTTAGTGGCTTACTAGTCCCCCTCCCCAGCAAAGTTAGGTTTTGGATCCCAAGCCGGATCAGACAAAGACTACGGTCTTGGCGCCTGTCAGGCTTTCGACCCACTAAAATCCCGTCCCCCCTCCTCGATACGGGAGTGTACGTCACGTCACTAAACTAAGCCTCAAGCACTACAGTAGTGTAGCGTCGGCTCATCAGTAGAACATTTCCCGTAATCAAGTTGGATGTACAGGGTGACAGGAGTGCGCAAATAAGACATTGCAATCTTCCAAAAGAGACACCATGTATTTTTTTAACATGCCTGCGAGTCTCGCTGATTCTGAGTGAGTGAATATTAATGTCGCCCTGTTCAGCTATACGAGGGTTTTTGGCGCCGGACCACATAATTTTGAACCATGGTCAAGTGACGTGGACGACACCTGAGCTGGCACTTCCCTCTCCTAACTACCACACCAACAGGAGGACGTTTCAGCTCTCGACAGATTTAGCGTGCATCGCTCCTCTTTAGTGGTACTGGGCTCGAACTCATGATAAGGCCAGCCACGATCCATGCCTACCTGAGGTAGTCGACCACTCGACTACCGCAGCCACTCACCGATTCTGAAAGTGGCTACGTTAAAAGTACACCACTTCCGTTCCCAACCCTGAGATAACATTCGGGCACCCCGATCTATAGAAAGAAGTTTCGGTGAACAGTATCCATTGTTAAGTCCTCTCGCACATGTGGACCATTGACTATTTGAAAGAAAAAGAATGTCGTCCTGTTGTGACAAAGATGGGCCATGGAGTGTTAAAGTCTCAGGATGACTTTATAGAACCTCCAGATGGTAAGCTAGGAACGACGACGAAGTTGATTTCGGACGCGCCAGCCTATTGTCTCCGATGAAGTTGGGACAAAAGTGAGGAGGACCATGGGCAGGTCCACTACATTCGCCAATCAGAGATGATTGGGGGCATGAAAAAAACCCGTACAGGGTGTTTATAAAGGGTTGGCTCGCAAGTTGACGATGACCTCCTTCAATCTACTGCAATATCTTCACCATCAATGTTTCTTCTTTGAAGAGACTTGATATAGGTTTCCGGGACAGCCTCACCTTGAATGAACTGACTTTGGACCATGCCAAAAATAAGGGGTTGCAGGGATAGCCGCACCCAGGAGTCAATCATTTCAAGAACTTTCAACCTTAAACGGAACTAGAACTTTTGGCTGTGAAGAGCAAAAATACTCTGAATGCAATGATTTGTTTGATTAATTTGGTATAAAATGCCTTTTGGCGAAAAGCCGTGTGTGCCCTTACGCTACTCAAGAAGCAGGCAGTGTTACGAGCTTTCTGGATGGCTTTAATAAATTTCCTAGTGAAAAAGCAAAGGAAAAAACACCTATATAACTCACACCTACATTTATGAAAAGCCGTGATTCCGAGTTTGACCTACTGGTACGAGAAGATCAAACGCCATATGGCACGATTTCCGCGAGAACCGTTACTCTCGTACCATCTACTGTAGCACTTAAAACATTCTAATAAATCCTTCCATTTTTAAATTACGTTTACGCGCCTTCAAGTGTTGTTGTTGGGAAGTATTGGCTCGCAACTTTTAGAGAAATGACCCTAGTTCTTATAGATATAAAATTTCCGCACCCGAAGATTTTTGATTCAAGAACACTTTTAAGTTGTGCTAAATTTCCAGTATTTTAAATTAAAACATACAATTATTTTATACTTATTATTATTATTTTTTTACGTTAATAATTTTTTTTAACTTTTATGCTTATTTTTTTACTTTTATACCTATTTTTTTATGGAGATAATTTTCTTCAAATATAATTTTCCCCCCTTTTGTGTTTTCCCCCCTCAAGACACATAAAAATAATTTTTTTTTATATTTATTAAGAAATATTTTCGAAATAATGCTGAATATTTATTCTTTTTAAATTCCTTGTTATATACAGTTCTTGAATTGCAGATATCCGATTTTTATAAATTGTGAAATCTCTAATGAATCCACTAAAGGAGCCTTCCGTTTACTTTTTAGTAATTCTTATTTCTCATTTTTTTGTTTTTTTTTAAAATTCTGATAACCATGTGCCTTCGGAAGATGCATCTGCATCCAACCCGACATCCTTGAGAGAGAGAGAGAGAAGATCGCATGCCGCCGAACCATAAACCATTTCCCGAGGGATCAGTGTAAAAAAATTGCCGCTCAACTTAACAAGCGTAAAGAGCGAGAAAATGCTCCAAACAGGAGTAGTAATTTTAATTTAAATGGAAATGAGTGGAATAATAGACACGCCAAGGGGGGGGGAAGAGACATCGCTTCATTTCCATAATAAGCCACGATCACATCTGAAAGGAAATTATAAGTTACATAAAGAAACATATTTGTGTCAAGGTAAAAACAATTGAATTTACTAGGAACAGTTATCAGATGTTCAACAGCTTATCGAAACAATTAAATACTTTCAGAAATCGGAAAAACACGCGTTGTACCCGCCTCACGTTAAGGAAAAAAAAAAGATGGATTGACGTAGAGAGTGTGCCATCAAACGTAGCTCAAAGGTGGTTCCTTTCAACAGTTGCCACGCTCTCGGCTAATTTAATCCCAAATCGTCCGTGAAAAAATCTTCTTCAGGTTTTTTAGAAAACACAATCAACGCTCTGTCAGACAAAGAAAAATGTCCAATGTCATTACAACTTAAAGGCACTGTAACCTATAGTATATTTGATAAAAATGTGATACATGTTTGAAAAAAAAGATTGAAAGCATTCCATACTAGTGGCGCACACAGGGGTTTCTGGATCTAGGCTCCTCCATAGCCCTTGCTTCTTTTCGATTGTTTATATACCTATGTATCAGTGGCGCACACAAGGGCTCCCCCTTGTGTGCGCCACTGGGGGTCCGGACTTGGTTCCTGGGGGTCCGGACCACCCCCCAAAGCCCTCGATTTTTTTTCCGATTGATTGTAATTCTAAGTACACTCAGGAACATTGAAAATAGCAACCCAAGAAAAAAGCATCGGATTGAAATGAAATTTAATACACATAATGCAGTGGTTCTCAAACTTTCACTACTGGTGTCCCAATTTTCAATCATAATTTTTATCGCCCCCCCCCTAAAATTATAATGCATTGAATGCAATAATAATGCACTTTGGGGCTCTGAAGCTACAATACGATCGTACAAATTAACAAGATAAGTATTAAATTCTGTATATTTACACTTTTAAGTAATATATATTTATATATATTTTTTTTTACTTTTTAGTTCGATTAACTATAAAAGCGTGTTTTTTAGTTTGTTTTAAAACTATAATTTATTTTATAATTATTTTTACTATACACGATAAAAATCACAATTCCAATAAATAATTTAATTAAGAGAAAATATTGTCACGGAGTTCGAAAGAAGTACACAGTTCAATTAAACAAACAATTAGATTTATTCTAACGCTTGGAGCTCGATACAACACTGGACTGAGAACATGCCCAACTGGCGATGAACTCTGCTTTTATACACTTCGGAATATTCGAGAAATAACTAGTATGCACTCTAAAGAATGATCTGGATTCATCTAGAACCTAGAGAAACAATACATTAAAAACGGAAACAAAATTCCAGACTTTGGATAAATCTGCCGGGACCGGGATTCGAACCCGAGACCTGAGGAAGTTCAGTCCAACGCTCTGCCAACTCGGCTATCGGGACTTGTAGCAAATTATGCGTGTGGCATTGCTCCCCTCGAAAAAGAAGACAGCGCCCCGCTGTCATTTTGTTCAAGGGTCTTTATTCTGGAACGAGTGATGGGTCCTTTGTATGATTCTTTGGGAGGAATATCCTCGGTTTCGATTTGCTCGGCGGGATCATGGTACGGTTTCATACGCAGTACATGGACAACTTCTCTTAGTTTTCTTTTTCGTGAAGCAGGATCAAAATCTTGTACTTCGTAAGTCACGGCTGATAAACGGCGTAGCACCTGATACGGTCCGAAATACCTTCTTAAGAGTTTTTCGGAGAGACCGACTTTTTCTCACTGGAGTATAAACCCATACGAGATCTCCGGGAGCGTAAGATACCATTTGGTGTTTGGAATCGTAACGTCGACGATCTTTGTCTTGAGCTCTCAGAGTGTGCACTCGGGCTAGCTGTCGTGATTCTTCGGCTCTGGCTGCTATCTTGGTGATGTTATTGTCATCAAAATCGTTAGGAAAGAATGGTAGCATTGTATCTAGTGTCGTTTCCGCTTCACGACCATGAAGTAAATAGAACGGCGTAAAACCTGTGGTCTCTTGTTTAGCGGTATTATAAGCGAAGGTTACAAATGGTAGAATTTCATCCCAATTTTTCTGCTCTACATCCACATACATTGACAACATGTCGGCCAAGGTCTTATTGAAGCGCTCCGTCAGTCCATTTGTTTGGGGATGATACGCCGTTGTGAAACGATGATCAATGTTACACAAGTCGACGAGAGAGGAAAACAAGTCTGGATCGAAAGACGGCTCCACGATCTGTGATAATTACTCGAGGAGCTCCATGCCTGAGGACAATTTCTTCAAGTAAGAACTTCGCTATTTCGTCGACTTCGGCTGTCGGCAAGGCTTTTGTTATTGCATATCGTGTTGAGTAATCCGTGCAGACTATTATCCATTTGTTTCCATGAACAGACTTTGGAAATCTCCCAAGGAGATCAATTCCAATGCGATGGAAAGGAGCTATAGCTGGAGGGATGGGAACTAAACGTCCAGGTGGTCGTTGAGGAACGGACTTTCTCCTTTGGCACTCCCGACAATGCATGACATACCGAACGACATTTCGGTACATTCCCGGCCAGTAAAATCTCTTGCGTATCCTGTCATAAGTTTTCGCGAAACCAAGGTGTCCTGCGGTGGGGGCGTCATGAAAGTGCCTTAGTATGTCTGCTCGTAGATGTTTAGGAATGACTGGCAACCACAACTTTCCATCTGGATCAAAATTCTTCCTGCAAAGGATACCGTCGATAAATCTGAATTCTTCGTTTTTGGATGAGTTGCTCAAAAGTTTTAATTTCGCAAGGTCTTGATCCTTTTTCTGAAAGACGTTTCCAAAAAGACGTTTATCCTCTGCCTCGTATTGACGATACGCTCGACTGTCTGAAAGGTGCCATGTTCTTTTCTTCCATGGATCTCCGATCTGGTTATTGGCAAATAGAAATAGACGAAGCGGATCGTGAAAAGACGGCATTTATTACCCCCGAAGGCTTATACGAGTTTAAAGTCATGCCGTTTGGTCTCTGTAATGCACCTGCGACCTTCGAGAGAATGATGGACAATTTGCTACGCCATTTTAAATGGACTATGTGTCTTTGTTACCTAGATGACATAATAGTGTTCTCAGAAACTTTTGAAGACCATCTTATACGATTAAGACTTGTTCTAAAATGTCTTCAGGAAGCTGGTCTTAAATTAAATTCAAAGAAGTGTCTTTTTGCTGCCCAAGAAGTAAAGATTCTGGGCCATCTTGTATCTAGTAATGGCGTTCGTCCCGATCCCGACAAAATAAAAGCCGTAAGAAATTTTCCCACTCCAAAGAATATACATGACATACGAAGTTTTCTTGGTTCAGGTGGGAATTTCTGAACAGGAGCTCTGTATTTCCTGGTTACAGCGGCGTATGTTGGTCGTGGTCTAGTTTCTGTTGGTTTTGTTGACACTGGGGCCAAAACCCTTTCAACTTCGTCTTGAACGATCTCTTCTAAGGATTGGGGATCGGAGTCCAAAGATTCTTGCGTCTGGTTAACTAGTCGATGGACTTCTTCTCGTACGATTGTGCGAATAAGAGAGACCAAATCAGTCTCATCCGTCAGGGATGCAACCGGTACGACGTTTGGAAGCCTTTCAAATCTCGGTCGACCAACTCTCTTCTGCTTCATATCTTCGATATAGTTGCACCATTTGATAAAACTTGCTGTGTCGTTGATTTCTCTCGTCAACAGGGCCTGATAAATATCCTCAGCAACACCTTTCATTAGGTGTGACACTTTTTCGTCTTCTTTCATCAGAGGATTTACCTCTTGGCAAAGTCCTAATACACTTTGTATGTAGGACTGTGTACTCTCGCCTGAACGCTGGGCTCGGCATTTTAGTTGTTCTTCTGCCCTTCTGGTATATTTTTGACGGTCACCGAAAAGTCCACTTAGTCCATTTTTTAAACGCTTCCCAGGAAAAGGCGTCTTCGTTGTTGACATACCACTGTCTCGCAGTTCCGTCAAGAAAAAGAAATAAACGTTAGCCAGGCACATCATGTCATCCCACTTGTTAAAGTTGGCTACTCGATCGTACTCTTTAAGCCATTTGAGAGGGTCTTCCCCAGGCGCTCCTCGGAAGGTCGATGGGCTCCTCCATTGCTGTAACGAAGGTGTTACTACAGCGGGCTTGGCTTCTTGCTCGGTCGGCATTTTTGTCCTCTTCCTACTATTTTCTTTTAACAGTCCGAATTCGGGGATAATCCTCTTAACCGGAGGCTCCTGCGAAGGTTGTCACTATTATCCACGTTTGACGTAATTGTACCCCGCGCCTCCACCAAACTTGTCACGGAGTTCGAAAGAAGTACACAGTTCAATTAAACAAACAATTAGATTTATTCTAACGCTTGGAGCTCGATACAACACTGGACTGAGAACATGCCCAACTGGCGATGAACTCTGCTTTTATACACTTCGGAATATTCGAGAAATAACTAGTATGCACTCTAAAGAATGATCTGGATTCATCTAGAACCTAGAGAAACAATACATTAAAAACGGAAACAAAATTCCAGACTTTGGATAAATCTGCCGGGGCCGGGATTCGAACCCGAGACCTGAGGAAGTTCAGTCCAACGCTCTGCCAACTCGGCTATCGGGACTTGTAGCAAATTATGCGTGTGGCAATATACTTACCTACTTTCAGGAAATTTTCAATTTTTTCTTTGAAAATTTGAGAAAAAAATCCAATAAAACTAAAGAAAATGTTTCAAATGTGCGTGTCCTTAATAAAGGACAAATCACAGACACTTTTCGCTAACACAGAAACGTTATTTTCCAGCAAAACTGTCATATTTTGTTCACGTTTTTGTAGTTTTGTCGTTTGATGATCTACAAATAGCATTTTAAACTTTTCTTCCTTGTGTCTTTTTGACAAGGCGAAGTGCTACATTATGGCTTCATAGTTTTCTTCATAGAGATCTTTAGGCAGCATTTGAAAATTTCAAATCAACTCAAATGTTTCATGTCTAACGCTTTTCTGATATTTAATTTCGCTAATTGATTAATATGCATTATTTCAGTAGGTTCTCTTCAATTGCTTGATCAGTTTCAACTTCCGTCAATAGGGATCACAGATGCCCATTTTTTTTAATATTCTGCTCATTTACATTTATAAATCATAAGTCGTACAACACAGCAATCAAAACCACAAAATTTTTCATGAGGAAAGTGTAGCATGTTCTAAAAAATAATTGTGTAAAACATTTTTCATTATGAATTATATGTTTTAGAATATTCAAAAATAAATCTTAGCCAAATAATTCTTCAAAGTGCTCAATATGCTTATCCATATATCATAAAACTCTTTCACATGGAAAAAGGAGAAAAAGCAATATATTATATTTACAACTTCCCTAAAAAAAGGACGGAGATAACCATACCAGTAAGTTCGAAGCTAAAGTAATACTTTACGTTAAAAGAAACGTAATAAAAAAATCTCTCATCGTGGGATTACAGCAAAGCAAACAAAATATGTTTTTCAATTTGGTTGTAGGATCAAAGATGGCTAATGAACGTTTGAAGTGGAATCTTTTATTTTTGATGATCACCAGATGATAAAAATAAATTATATCAGTATAAATGTGTATTTTTTATTATCTCAGAAAGGATTTTGTTTTACTTCATTCCAAAAAATTATTTTTAAACCTTTTTTATTTTCAATATGCGTGCGCCCCCCAGGGAGGCGCGCCCCACAGTTTGAGAAACAGCGACCTAATGACACAGATGAGAGATTCACTTGATCTCAAAAACAAGACAATTGAACGAATACAGGGTGTGCAACGACACAAATACTGGCAAACTTCAATAGCGCGTTGGACCACCTCCAGCTGCAATACATGCCGCCACACGGTCCGGCATTCAGTTGATTAGACACCTTATGTTGTCCTGAGGCAGATGGACCCACAAATCTAGAACAGCCAACTCTAAATCATATACAGAGTGACACGATGACATCTGCCATTTTAGCTGATCCCTCTCGGGCTCTGCAGGGGACAAATCGGGGGAGCGGGCCGGCCATGGAAGAGTCTGAAAATGACGTAGGAAGTCTTGAGCAACTCTTGCTGTATGCGGAAGAGCATTATCTCGCTGGAAAATTGCCCCTGGGAGACCATTTAGGAAAGGTCCTACATGGGGTCGAAGAATATCATCAACGTAACGTTGGCCCGTTAAGGTTCTACGCATCACAATTAAAAAGGACCGGCTATCATAGGCTATGATCTCACAGACCATTACACCAGCTGTGCGGGCAGTGTGACGTAGAACAGTGTGGGGGGAATTGTACCGCTCACCAGGGTGCCACACCCGCACACGGTTATCATCTGTCCCCAAAACAAACTGGGATTCATCACTAAACACAACCTTTTGCCAATCTGTGACATTCCACATTGATCTGGCTTGACACCACTGTAGACGCAGTTGCCGATGTTCTGGTGTTAAAGGGAGTGCACGGAAAGGGCGCTTGGATTTAAGATTTGCTTCTGCAAGGTGTCTGGAAATTGTTTGTGGAACAATTGCTACGCCTACGTCTTCTCGTATCGTTGAACGAGTCACTGTGGAGTTCACAAGTGCTTGCCGCACGATCCTTCGATCTTCTCTCCTCGTGGTCTTCCTGGTCGCTCCAGACCCGGTTTTCCGCGCGTGGGTACCTTCTCGTGTCCACTGCTCCCAACAATTTCTAACGGCACACTCCGAACGATCCACCTGGCCAGCAACATGGCGCGTCGACCAGCCTGCAGTTTTCATCCCGATGATCAGGCCTCTCTCAAACTCGCTTAGCTATGAGAAATGTCTTCTAGCATGTTTACCTGGCATGTTTCGCTTACCAAAGTCTTCCTACAATCGGCGGGTAATCGTCACGTTTATGAATCTTCGAATTTGCGCTGGCTTATATAGCACCCTCTTCCTGATTGTAGCGCTACCTCAGCGTGTATGGGCATGCGTATTGGCACAAAACTTGGATCATTTGCATATCACATTACGCTGTACTTATTAGCAAAGTTTCGCGATTGTACTTAGCTTCCTTCTTGGGTCGCTATTTTCAATGTTCCTGAGTGTATATAGTACAAAATTTTTTATTAAATATTTGTTATTAACGATTAATTTTATTAATTGATGCTAATTATTTATTCAATAAATAGTTTTTTACTGAGTTTTGTTCCCGAAATCTGCCAAAATCAAAAGGAGCATGATACAAAAATGGTGAACTTTCGACCCCGGTCCCCCCCCTTGAAAAATTTCTGTGTGCGCTACTGCTATGTATTTATACTACTGGTCATTAAAATTGCTACAACTGGAAGTTAGGCAGATAATAAAATGATATTTATTGGAGATAACAATTGGTTGAATTTTCAAGAAATTTGGGTGCATAAATCCTGATAAATCAGTTCCCAGAGCAACCACCTATGGCAGTAATAAAAGCACTTATACGCAAGGGAATTGAGTCAAACAGATATTAGATGGCATGTACAGTTACAGATATCCATTCAGCTTCAACACGATGTCAGTCACTCGACAACCATAGACCAGACTTTGCTGTTGGCGAGAGATCTGGTGAACGTGCAGGCCAAGGCAACAACCGAACATTTTCTGTATCAAGGAAGGTATGTACAATACCGGCAACATGCGCTCGTACTCTATTCTGCTGAAGTGTACGGTTTAGCAGGGTTCGAATAAAGGATAGTGCAACGGGCCGTAATACTCGAGAAATGTAACGCACACTGTTCAAAGTGTGATCAATACGAATACGAGGTGACCAAGACATGTATCCAATAGCACCCCATACTATCACACCGGGTGAGGGGCCAGTATGACGATAAAAAATGCATGCTGCCAATGAGTGTTTACCATGATGTCGGACACGGACGCGACCTTCTTAACGCTGAAAATAGAACCTGGATTCATCTGAGAAAATGACGTATCGCCATTTGTGCGTCCAGTTTGCCGTTGATCCCAACATTGAAGATGCTGCGATGCAGTGTCAAGGGTAGCTGCAGCCCTGGTCTCCGAGCTGAGAGTCCATGCTGCTGCAAATGTCAACGAACTGTTCTTGGTGACGCTAGCTTCTTGACTCAGGGCTCGGAACAAGGCCGTACAATCCATAAAGGCCATACGGGGAAGATGCTTCTTAGCTGCGAGTAATAGGGGACAGATCCAGCATTCCACACTGAACCCATCGATTCTGCTAACAGTCACTGGATCTCGACCGACGCGAGCGGCGATACGATAAACCGCAACTCTACAATGAGGCCTGCATCAAGGATAGAAAGGTGCCAGTACACATTTCGGCATCACACCAACTTCTCACCAGGCAATAACATTCAAATGCGATTTGCGAATGAGACACCGGCTAAACAATTTCCTCATTTAAGTGCATTGTAGTCATTTTAGTGCATCCTACTTGCGCCAGCTTTGTCAGAATGCGCAGAAAAGCTGATCATTTGTATATCATAGCACCTTCTTCCTGTCGTTCAAATTTCACGTCTGTAGCATGTCACCTTCTGGATGTAGCAATTTTAATGGCCAGTAGTGTAGTACATCAAATTTAATTCTTTGTTATTAATAATTAATTATATTTTTTTATGATAATTATTTTTTAAATAAATAATTTGTTTCTGTTTTTGTGTTCCCGAAAATCGGCAAGTGAAAAGAATAGGGTGGGCAGCGTTTTGGAGCATGGACTCCCCCCTTTCAAAAATTCCTGTTCCATACTCATGCAACAATTACAGATTAAAGTTAGGGTTTCGCTTACCACTACAGTGTGGCAAAGAAAAAATGGAGCTAAAAACTATGTAGTATTGTGAATAGAATGCTTTCACTACAGAATTGGTATGGATTGCTTATGAACGAAGAAGGTACAAAAAGGTTGTGAGAGAGATTCTTTACAACTTTACAAATTACGACTATTTTGTACAATATTTTTTTAAAGGCCGAATCACACGTACATTTTCCTTACAACTTTTTCGTCCAATTTTTGACCTAATCTGAGGGGGAAGGGTTGTGTAAACAAAATGACATGCTCTGACGTCAGCCGCGCTCTATCTTCACATTGAAAAATTACTCGCCAATTTTTCTGCTTCGGAAAACGAACATCCAAAATTATTCCTTTTATTCCGCTTGCGCTTTTGTTGATGGGCGTAAATAGAAATTGAGCACCATCCTGTTTAAAATATTATACGTCGTTAAAATATTATGTACCATTAAAATATTATACGATATATCTGATGTGTTAGACGAAGCCGCCATCTTGTTTCTGACGTGGGACGCCGAAGAACCCCATTGGCTAGAATTTCAAGCAACTTTTATTTGGAACAATTTTTTGAGTTCACTAGCAAATAGTTGTTCGAAAGCCGTTGCTATAGCAACTGAGTAAAAATTGCACAAATTGGACGAAAAATTGCTTAAAACGTGTACGTGTGATACGGCCTTAAGAAAAAGCTGGGTTAAAAAAAATCTCACAACTGTTATTATTTTATCACGTTGCTTCTGTTACTGCGAATGTCTTTTTATTTCTAAATTGAAATTTATCAAACACAAATCGTGCTCAAACTTAACGCACGAAAATCAAATCACGATAATCAATCACGATACGCAAATACGCATGCATTGAGACCGACTTGCAAAAACTAAGTGAAAGAGTCGAGAAACAGATATCTCACTAATTAAATAAACTAAATATTATTTGATCATTGCATTATTATTATTATACTATCTATGTTTGTATATACGAAAAACAATGAAAACAATAATAATATATCAGTCTGTTTTAAATTTTCACTCCAACAGATGTTTGGAATTGATCCAAATCTAATATAAAGATATACATTTTTATATGCAGCCCGGGGGATTGTAAAGTTTTTCTGAAGTGGCCCACGAGGTCATTTGGGTTGGCCACCCCGGTCCTTAAAACAGGTGGGGGGAGCCCTACTTAGATCGAAGCCAGGAACTTTACTTTTACGGCGTATTGGCGGGGGGACAAACTACCGCATTTCAAAGTGGTGGAGGGAAACGTCCCTCTTTTCCATTTTAGCGGTGTATGTCTGACTGAAGCCGAAAAAAGCTGAATGAGCGTTACGTTCGCGAGTGTGACGTTCATTCAATTTCACTCTCCGGCAAATTGCGCCAGTAGAAGTTATCCCTTCAAAAAAGTCTACATTAAGTAATAAAACTTGACCATTTTTGCTGCTCTCTACGAATGAGCAATTGCAAAACAGAATTTAATTTAATTGCATGACTAACAATGTTCGATTGTATTCTAGGGCTCATCGCTTACTGTTCTCAATTCTATTGTTCATGGCATTATCCCATTTATTATTAAACAGCAAAAAATTATTACTTTTAAGTTAACATTTGAATTATTTCATTTTAATTTTAAATAAAAAACGTTTATTTTTAAAATAAGGGGCTCGCATCGCCATGACACATTTAATCAGTATTAAAATCGCCAACAAAGTATTATATCAGCACGCTCTTTCTACTCAATATATATATATATATATATATATATATATATATCACCTTACCTTATTGAAAAGCGCCTAAAGCATCCAATGATTTATACGAAAGAGAATTCCTACCCCCCCTTCCAGGAGGGAAGTCATCTCTTTAAAGACCATTATCAGAAAAATCCATGTTGGAAAAAAAACCGAAGGGGGAGGGGGATCGATTGGTCTCGGACAGTGGTGCTCAGAGGTGTGGGCTCGGGGTGCGTGCCATTTTCCGATTTTAGGAGAGCGAAACGTGACCCAAATTGAACGTACCCTGTTTCAGAACTTTTCACGGATATCGAACGAAATTGAGCTTAGAGTTTACAGAGAGATTTGTTAGTTTGATACAGATGTTTGTAAAAAAAAAAAATGTGCAGTTTAAAAAAAAGATTTTTATTCTCAGTATTCCAATGCTTAATTTGAAGCGGAGGTTTCTTAATTTACGATCAAAAACGAATTTCTGTAGTACCCATAATTCTCCGTGGCCCTTTTTTCATTTTTATTTTCTCCCTCTCCCTTGCATCATTCTTTTTAACACAACTGCTTCAATTGAACCAGTGCATACAAAAACAAAATTCCTTTAACTTATGAACTCCGTAAAATATATTGAAAATACATATTGTATATACAAACGAGAGTCAGGTTTTAGGAATAGTCGGGTAATATGGAATACTGAGGTTTTGGCTCTGTTTGTAGCTGCTATACGGGAGAAACCTTAAACTACTGGAAAAATACTTTCATGATAGTTGCAGTGAGAGTTGACCACTTGTTGCCATACCACTCGCTCTAGAACAAAGTGTTGTTTTGTGATTTAGATAAGTTTCTGCAGGTAAGTTTTTAAACATTTTAATCCACTAGTACACGTGTGACTTGAACTTTAAAGTTAAGCATACTAAAAGAATTGTAGTTTGTAATATTGTGGTCATTTCTTAGCTGATAATGTTTAATCCTTCAGTTCAAAGGTTCATTTTCCAAGACAGTGTGTCGGGTTTTATGGAATTCCACAGTAGCCGACGAAAATTTATAATATTCCATACAGCCGGATAAAAAATGTATTGAATAAAAAAAAAGTTAAAATGAGATTTGATTATAATATAGATGGTTAAGAAATAGTTATTAATTACATAAATAACAATATAGCCACATTCAAAACTGAAGTATATTCTTTTAAAGTTGGATGCATTGGAATGGAAACAAAACATTATTTTTCTGTTGGTCTAGACCAGGACATAATTCAGTGTTTCTCAATCTTTCACTATTCACGACCCAATTTTCAACCACGGTTTTTATCGTGTTCCCCTTATACAATAATAATGCGCTTTGAAGTTAAAACTACAATACGATCTTAATTATAAACCGTATAAATTAACAAGATAAGTATATTAAGTTTTGTATTTGTTACTTTTAAGTAAGAGCATAATTATTGTTGTTTTCCTTTTCTCTAATTTTTAAATTGGAACACATTGCAAAATGATATTTAATTAAAAATTTACTTCCTCCATCATCCATTTCCAAAAGTATAAATGTCATTAGAAGAAGAGTCTAGTCTAGGTTGCTCTCTATCATATCCATCACATTTGGCATTAATATTTAAAGCGAGAAGACTTCAAAATGTTTTAACCAGGGAGAACAGTTGCAAACTCCATACTAACGTTAATAGTCGAGGGAGGTGACTGAGTCACCTCAATGTTTTTTCTTTTACAATTATTTTTATTGTACACGATAAAAATCACAAGTCCAGTGAATAATTTAACTAAGAAAAAATATACTTACCTACGTTCAAGGACCGTTCATTTTTTCTTTGATAATTTGAGAACAAATCCATTAAAACTGAACTAAAAGGTTTCAAAGGTACGTAACCTTAATAAAGAACACAAATCACAGTCACTTTTTGCTAACATTACAGGAATGATATTTGCAAGCAAAGCCGTCATATTTTGTTAAAATTACTGTAGTTTTGCTGTCCTTTGATTTTGAGCCCCGTGCTACCACTCCCGGGTTGAAACTGTATTTAATATAAAAATATGAATGTTAGCTCTAAAAAAAATTGTGTAAAACGTTTTTTTCATCATGCTTTATATGTTTCAGAATACCCATAAAAAATCTTTGCCAAATAATCCTTTAAAGTGCTGTCTCTCTCTTTGTGCTTTTCCAAATATCATCTAACTCTTTCATGTGGAAAAAAGCGCAGCAGGAATACATAATTTACAACTTTCCTAAATAAAAAACAAAAACATAAAAGGGACAAAACTAATCATACCAATAAGTTCTAAGGTCAAACGAAGATCAGAAAATCTGCTTCCTGGGTGAAAAGTGAATAAGTCTTTCTTTTCTGTCTACAGCTATTGTACAGCACTTCAATAATAATAACAGTAATGAATTTTTCTCTTTGTCTTAGGTTTTTCTGAAAGAGTAGTATTTTAAGTTTAAAAAGAAAACATAATAAAAAAATCTCTCATCGTGGCATTACAGCAAATCAATCAAAATGTATTTTTTATTTATAGTTATAGGATCATATAATTAATGAACGTATCAAAGTGGAAACTTTTATTTTTGATGAAGTAATATCGCCAGCTGACACATATAAACTATATCAGGGTAAATGCGTAATTTTTATATGTCAGAAGTTATGTTGTTTACTTCGTTCCAGTAAATTAATTTTTAAACCTTTCATATTCGATACTCGCGCTCCCCCTCGTAGGGTCATCACGCCCCCTTAGGGGGGTGTCCTACAGTTTGAGAAACACTGACATAATAGCAAGCGACTGGTATTTAGCCATACATAAAGGTCTTTAACAGTGAAAAGTTTATTGCTCCTACACTCACTACTTCTAGGTCCAGAGACCACAACATGATCATGTTCCACATTTGTCTACAAGCTCTGATTCACCTAAGCCCTGTTTTTCCAAGAGTCCTGATATGGTTATCCCTGTTACATCTAAGTCAACAAATTTTGCGATATCACTTACACCTCCAAGAAAGCAAAAATCAAATGTGTGGGTAGGAAAATTATATCTTCTATAGTAACGCATTGTCCATATAAAAACTCGTTGGAAGATAAAAGGATAAAAAGAAGGGACCCGAGACCAGAACAACAGAAGAACATTGTTAAGAATTCAAACTGAAAGCGATCTTCTAGACTAAAACTTAAGAGATGACTCCAGTGTTATCAGCAATGAATCGTTATATTCTGAAGAATTGTCTGTAACAGACTTATAGCAACTAAAGAACCAGAAATATGTAAAAGATAAGTATGCTAAATGTATCTGCTGTAATAAAAAGTTCTTCAAGAGTGAACGAGAGGAAATTTGGGTTCAATGCTTCAGCTGTTTTCTGGGGGTTCACCTTGATTGTACTGGAGCAGAGAAAGATTGTATTTATGATTTTTGCAAATACATTACTGGCCACAGAAAATCCACCATGAAGGAAGCATGCAAACCATGTGAGATCATGTGCTGGTGGTGATGAAATATGCAAATCATTAGGATTATAGCGCAGGCATACATCATGGGTGACAGAAGCACCACCCACAAGCGTTATATAAGGGGAGAACAGATAAGCGATTTAAAGTTAATGTTTAAATTATTCCCCTTAATTAGCCGGAATTCTAAATTAAGTATGACTAAATTTTGATTCTAATCAATGGGCACGGAAACAAATTAAAACAATCAGGTCTAAATTTTAAATATTAAAGTTTATTTTAAAGAAAAAACACTCAGTACATGTTAGTAACACTCGGACATGACTTCCCTCCTTCGTACCCAAAGACAGAATGAATTCATTTCTAACAACCAAAGGGTGAAGGGGCTATTCATCCCCTTTTTCAGCTGGCGCTCATTTGAGCAGGTGGTCTTGGACCCTTCGATTCTATCCCAAAGGGGTGAAAACTGACCATCCACCTTAGCAGGTGATATTGGACCCTTCCACTCCTACAGTATGGAAAACAAAGTGCTTCTCTATACAGGCGTTTTGCGTCCCATCATTGCATATGCTTGTCCGGTGTGGGGATACGTTGCTATAACTAATATCAATATATCCTAGACACTCTTCAAATTCTACAATCCGGATGGTCGTAAAAGCCACTCGAAATATGAGAAATAATGATATCCGGAAAGCCATTAAAATTCATAGCTTTAAATTGAACATTGAAAAAATTGCTAACAGTTTCTTTGAATCTCTACATCATACTAACAATGCAAATCTTCACGAGAGTAATCCAAATATTACTACTAAAAGACCGAGAAGAATACTTCTTGATTCATATAACCCACCGTAATCTCTAATTTTTCAGTGCAATTTCATTTATTGCACACTTAATTTGCTGATTTTTTTAAACTTTAAAATTTTTGTATCTGTATCTCTCACTACTAGACAAGCCCATTCCCACTATCTTATTCTACTTTACTAGACTTTTGAGCAGCCAATGAGAGTCAATTTCCTCAAACGCCATAATCCAATGAGAGAGTGACCACTCAGCTCTCTCCCATGTACCCAAAATTTCCAGATCAAGTGGAACTTTTCCGAGCGATTGGCTCAGCCAATCAGAAGCGTCCATCTCCCAGAATGAAAATGAATCAATGTCCAGTAATAGCCCCGTAGGCGATTTAAAGTACGGCGATTGTTTTTTGTGCGTTTTTATTTATTTATTTTATTTATTTATTTATTTGAGTGAGCTATTTACCTATGCCTCGTGGAATACATCGAGAGTGTTTTGACTAAGTTTCTGATCTCGACCGAGAAAGAAGGGTAGACAATAGAGATTACGGATTATTCTTTAGAAAAATCGATCAACGCGTTGGACGAAACTATGCAACTGTGATCATTGTCATTGCTGGATGCAAGAAGAAACGAAAGACCGACGGATAACGGGAGTCGTTCGTCCTTTTTTTCTTTCTACTGCCTTTAAAACTCCATGGGCAGGTCAAGTACACGCCTTTCGTCATCTCTCATTGGCAAGCCCCAAAAGCTGTCACCCCGCACCTAAGTCTCAGTAGCACCCCACTGGTGCGGATCGAACAGTGACTCTGATCCCTCTCGAACACTCCTGCGACAAAGACTTGTCCAAACATCTGATCCATCTCGTCGTCATTTTCTCTTTGAAGTATTCTGCTGCCGTCCTCCGAGGCACCAGCCTTCTAAGACAGACAGGCCCCGTCACTGAACCCACAATGAGTCTATGTCTCGTCTATTGCGCCTATAATTACACTGGCGTCGAAAGTCCGGAAGCCAAATAAAGGATAATGATCTCAAAGCCATGTGTTCTGTCTCCAGCTCATATGGCGAGCCACTTGATATCCATATGTCAATATAGACATGTATATAGGGGTGTGAGGTGTGTTAATGTGCCGTCGTTACAGCTCCTATCCCCTGAAAATGCCCATTTCATTGAACTGATCTGGCCCCAGGTTGGTTCAGTTCTAAGGATTGAAGCAAAGAAAGAATGTCTTATCATTGAAATTGACCAGGACAGCAATTCAAGTAATAAACATAATCGAAAATAAAATAATAAATAAATCCAAAATTCCATAAAACGTACACTTAACAATAAAAAACTTAAATTCCGAACCTTGGATTCCTTTTTCTAAATGCTACACCTCACCTTAAAATTTATTTCTTTTAAAAAAATAAGTCAAATGCTAATATTTTTCTAATCCTAATACATTAAATTACATATAACTGCAGGTTTAAACATGTGTGTGTGTATTACCAAACACTTCATCAAAAGGCACACACAAAAGGTTTTCATTACACATAATTTTCTCAACCATATACACTCAAACACACGTATAAAAATATTAAATAAATTAAGCAATAATTAAATCCAATAAACGTACAAATATTTAAAAAATAATAGGAAAATAACCATGACTGCTTATTCGAGTCTACTTAATACAACGGAATTTCCATGTAACTTTCTATAATTAAAAGTAAATGAATTTTGAAATTAAATAAAAAAAACTGTAAATTCAAACCTTTAGAAGTATTCGTGGTAAACAACATTAATTTAAAGCTAAAGTTAAATTTTGGCTCTTTGTAAGCATTCTCACAGCCATTATAACAAGTTATTTCAACATCCATGATTTTGTCTACCATTACGTTAGTTATTGGGGAAATTAAGGCATTTTAATTGGAAATATAATTAACCTCGTACCTCTCTCTCTCTCTCATTAGTTCACGAAATGAATTTACTAAATCTGTATTATGTACACGCTACAAAATTGCCCACTGTTCTAATTTTCCTTGGTCGGTATTAATTCCAACCTAACCCTTTTCAATCTTTCTAGTACAAAGTCAATTTACTTTGCACGATTTTTCCAAATTTGCTTCAAGATATCTATATTGACCATTCGAGGTAAAGTAAACTGCTCTAACCATTCCAAAACCTGAGTCATTATTTCAAATCCATCAGATGACACGTATACAATCTTAAATCCCATCTTTTTAGTCATGTAAATGCCAAACGGCATAATGTATGCGGCATACGTCCGATATCTCAGTATGATAGAACTGTGGTGGTGTGACGACGATTACTAAGCATCACGCGTTGACGATCATTTTGGCGTGGTCGATAAAGTACTCACGTTTGAAACGAAAGGTACCCAGATAGAATCTCCCCCTCCTTCAGAACTATGAAAGTACCACTTCCATAAATCCAATACCGTGACCCACGATGCTGCGCTAGACTTTTCTACAAAACCTTCAATTTTTAACAAAAGATAAATCTCGGCTCGCGTCACCTAGTTCAAGCATCTATATTTAATTTAGGGTTCGGTTCACCCTTTCTAACAAAACAGTGGTCAGAGTACGGTTGGACTGCCCCCTCTCGTTTACACCTAAATCTAAAAGGTATGCAATGTTCTCTCTTAGCGTATTAATTACTATCTAGGATATACAACAAGTTTGGATTTTAAATGGCTTTCTTGTAATAAATTAATATCCCTCTGAATTAAAGAAATCGTCCCGCTCTTCTTATTTTTAATATTATTCATTCTTAAATAGCTAATTCGATCAGGCGGTAATTTAAAATGCAGTTGACTTTCCCATAAAATACCCTGGAAGTCAGATTCCTTAAATAGCTTTACCGAATTGGGAATTTCAGTATTTTTCACTATTCCCTCCGAACTATTCTCCAAAACCAAATTTGCCGATTCCGGCATCCTACGATAACTTTTTATAAGAACAAAATAAATATGATTCTTTTTGACAAGTCATAATTTCTCAGAACCGCTTATATATTATCTATCCGTGATAATTTTGGAGAATTTTTTCAAAAAAACCACTTAAGTTATTTTTAGAAATGTAAGTGGTATTCCATAATATCCGACACTCTCATCTCTCTCTATATGTTTCACATTTTAATAATGGCTATAACTTTTGGACTTTCTACTTGAAGTCAGTGGCATACTAAAAAAACTCTTAAGGACTTAACTGTAGGTACTGAATCTTCTACCATTCAGGACTTCTGCAAGGTTATAAAGCAGCCTTTCGGTCTTAAAACAAATCGCTGATTTGGAGTGGCTTCAACTATTTATGAAATCAGGGAGAACTATAAAAAATCTCTATTTTTAAAACATTCCTGAACATTAGGCAATTTCTGAACATTTCCTACTTCGAATATAATGTGCAGAAGAATTTTAAACTAAATTAATTAAAGCGGTGTTTAGGTATTTTTGATTAAATGAACTGTAACTGCAGCTTTTTTATTTACAATAAGTTAAAAATTAATGTTTCTAAATTATTTTCCTACCTTAAGAGAGAGAGAAAGACTATTTATTACTGCATAGGTAATTGGCAACACTGTAGCAGTTTTGAGACACATGTATTAAATACATTTCACAAAAAAATACTGAATAAAACTTTCTTTTCACTACAAATAAAAGTATATTTTTTCAAATTGTGTACATTGAAATACAAAAATCATTCATAAAAGTTTGAATCTGTTGCCCCCCCTTTTGTCGTATGACTGAAAGCCCAACAAACAAAGGGAACTTTTTAAGAGAAAAATTCCATCGAAAAAGTTATTTTTAGTCCCTTAAACCACGTTTTTTAATTTGATTTAAATAGTGTCAACAGACATGCATATTATTAGCGAAAATTAAATAGCAAATATATGCCTGCTCCTTCACATGAAAAGAAAAAGGCAAAATAATTTATTCTTGCCTGTTTTGGATGCAACATTAAAAACTAAAGCATTGACACAAAGGAATGAAAGGAAATAAGAAAAAACGTATTGGAAATAATCTAGATTTGTGCTGTCACACAGAAAACCAAACGAAAAATTGGACAGCGCAGTGTATTTTAGAACAAATTCATGTTCAATATTTAGGAGTTAAAGCTTAAAATGAAATAAATTCTTTTTCGCAAAAATTGTGGCATTCATAATTTGAAATAAGTTTAAAAAAAAATCTCGTTGAAATCCTAAAATAAATCTCGTTGAAATAGAAGTAACGTATCCAATCATCAAAGATATTCGCGTGTATATCTTTTGATAATTTTATGTATTACATCTCAATATTCTTTGGCAATAAATAGAAAAGCTTGCACGTGATATAATAATCATGAACTGTGATGGATATGAGGCAGACAGATTTTTGCGTAACTAATTTAAACTATGTATCCCTATATTAAACGCACGTGTAAATATCTTTCACATTTTATATTTGAAAGGAGTGGGGAAACATCTGTAAAACGAAGCGACAGGTTAATAATATTAATTCTTCGTCTGCTTGTATTTGTAAACCAATTCTTAAATATGCTTTGTTTTTGTCGTAATATTAATTGCTAGACCTAAATGTCTTTAAATTCTGCAAATGTACCGAAAAAAAGAGTTTATTAAACTATAAAATACTGTATAAGTAGAGTGAAAAAGCGTTGAATATGCATATATCTATGTTTTTAGCTGGCAAAAACACCTTGGCTCCCTTCAAAATTGTTTCATTATTTTTTGAAAAATGATTTAACGGCATGTTGAATGTTTTTTTAACTTCACTACTTATTATACCTACATGACAAAACATGTTTAAAAAACCTTTAGTGACATTTTTGAATTTCAGATATAGATAATAGAAATTCTCTTTAAGTCCCTTCCAATTTGTAAGCAATCG
Organism: Trichonephila clavipes; assembly: GCA_019973935.1. Lineage (NCBI taxonomy): Eukaryota > Metazoa > Arthropoda > Arachnida > Araneae > Nephilidae > Trichonephila > Trichonephila clavipes. The sequence continues at coordinate 220,184 of BMAU01021203.1, forward strand.
TTCGTCTTGATCTTCAATTCCTTAGAAAGTATTGATCCAAAGTTGTGCAAGAACTAATTACGGACGCTTTCCTTTTGCCTCATCAAAATGAACCCTTTCAATTTCCATTCAATTACTTTTCCCTATTTCTCTAAATGATGAGGTCGCAATTTTCAGTTTTATGTGAAAAGAGGTTTTAAATAACTTTCCGAAAACTGTTTGTTTTGGCATTGGAGTAAACGCATGGTAAACATAAACACAAAATTTAATCAAGTACTGTAAATATCTGTTTTAAAGTTTATGCTGTGTATATTTAAAATGTAGTTATATACAAACATATGTTTTTTTTGCAAATAAATATACTTTTTGCAAATAAATATATTTTAAAATAAACATATATTTTTAAAATAAATATATTTTTTGTAAATAAATATATTTTTTGTAAACAAATATATTTTTTGTAAATAAATATATTTTTTGTAAATAAATATATTTTTTGTAAATAAATATATTTTTTTAAATAAATATATTTTTTTAAATAAATATATTTTTTGGAAGAAAATTTAGATTTGCTTATGATTTTAAAATATATATGAGCAGATTTTACATAAAGTAAATCTAGTGTCCGTGTTATGGAACGTAGATTTTGATTATGAATTACTTAGGGCTAGATAGCCACATATCATAGTACCATCACCAACCGCATTTTCTAAGGCGTTATCGATACATGGATGAATGAAAATGTGTTGATTTCCTTAGGTTGAAGTTGAGAAAATGTGTGGAGTAGTATTCCAACAAGCTCTGAATGCTTCCATCCAAACAACCAAAGAGCAGCGTTCTCGAGAGTCACCCGCACCCATTCCAACGATGCTCCAAAGCATAATTTATAAGTGTAAACAATGGGTCCTCAACAATAAGGTCCATCGATAAAGAGCTCTTTTACCCCTTGTACAAAGGAATGGCCCTCTAATAAATTCAAAAACAGCCTGCGCCAATAAAACCCTAGCATCAAAGAAAGGTGGGGGGCAAAAAAAAAAAAACGCCAAGTCGGGCCCATAACAAGATGGCTGTGCTCCAGGACACTGATTACTAGGGCATAAATCTCGACTCTTTTGGACTCGATTGTCTAGGCGCGACAGGGGTAATTATTTATCCCATTAAAAAATAAAATAAAGAGCTCCCCCGATCTTCTTAAAGACGCCCACTCCCTTTCCCTACCCTGCACTTGGTCGTCCGTCTTTTTATTGTGAAGCGCACACCCCGCGCGTAAATGGGATTTTTTTGGGCTTCCATTCACTGCAGCCATGTTTGTTGTGTGGCAGCCTTGGACGGAGCTGGCCTTTGCTTGGGCCCAGCCCAGGCACCTGTAGGCTAGGCCATTGATGCCTCGCCGTGATGAATCGTGGATAGGTAGGGAGCCCCTCTTGTGTGAGCGTGTTGGGCGAGGCAGCCAATGCCCTCGATTGTTGGATTAACACATCGGCCACTTTGTCACTGGGGATTCAATTAATGAATTTTTAGACATTATTCAAGTTGGTAAAACGAATTAAGTGCACATACGACTTATAAACCATGGAATGAGTATTCAGAAAGCAGGCTAGCCATTGGGGTTATTGATGAAAACAACAACATCGGCTTGTTGTAGCTTGAGAATCAAATAATGCAATTTCAGTCAAATACTAACAACGACAGAGATACAGATTACTATTAACAAACGTTATTTTAAACAGGGCTGGCTCTAGCAGTTTTGCTGCCCCGGACAAAATTGGAAAATGTCGCCCTCTCTTCAATATGTCACACTACCTCTCTCTACATATATATTATTTTAAGTCTTAAAAAAATTGAAAATAATTCGAAATTAAGGACAGTGTTACTTGTCATTATTTCAAACGAGTGAAATGTAAATCAAGGAATCGTCCATTTAGGCAGGCCAATTTCTTCGAAAAATAGTCTACCAATGAGGGCGAGGGATTACAGGCGTTTATTTTAACTTATACTAGTAACTGCACTCAAGACTGAAATAAAACATCTCCTGTGCCCAGTGGCGCACACAGGAATTTTTCAAGGGGGAGGGGGGTCCGGTGTCGAAAGTTGACCATTCTTGTATCATGCTCCTTTTGCTTTTGTCGATTTTCGGGAACAAAACACAGTAATTATTGAATAAATAACTAGCATTAATTAATAAAATTAATCATTAATAACAAATACTTAATTAAATTCTACGCACTATATACTTAGAATTATAATCAATCGGGAAAATATCAAGGGTTGTGGGGGGCCGGACCCCCCTCTTGTGTGCGCGCCACTGCCTCTCTATCAACCGAAACCTCTGACTATCCTTGTCTCCTTTTGGATAGTTGACACCAGACATTGTAAGGGTAAAAGGAATGTCCATTGTGACCTTACTCTGGGAAGGGGAGAAAGTTACTAATCAAAGATGTAGGAACATATTAAATTTCATGCTTTAACATATACTGCAGCCTCGAATACTTCAAGTTTCAACATAAAAGAAAACTGTCATTAAATATAGAGAATACAAAATGAAAAAATAAGATACGTTAAATAATATACCAAATTCACACCCAATAATATTCCAGAAAATATATCCAATTTTTTGTCTCAAAAAATATTCTTCAATTTCGATCCAAATGTGACCCTTAAAATTTGCCGTCCCGGGCAGGGGTCCGGTTTGTCCGGCCCTAGAACCGCCCCTGTTGCAAACTAGCATTCGCGAGAAATGTAATCCTGTAAGGCTGTATTCGCCATATGTAGAAGAGCGTGAACTTGACGCAGAGCACATTTTCGGACAGAAAAATGCCTCAATTTTTCTTAAAATGTGTGACATTGTAACTCATGCATTTGTTTAAAATACAGTGTTTTTAGTTTCAAAATATTTCATAAATAATTAGTTTTTCCTTTTAACATGTGAAGGGATAGCTCATTTAGCATTACGGTATAGGAAAAAAAATGCAAAACACATTTTATGAAAGAAAAAATGTGTCAACGCGGATAAAAATGAGTAGTACGACGTTTCTCAAACTGGGGGGCGCGATAACCCTGCTAGGGGGACGTGAGCATATTGAAAGTAAAAGATTTAAAAAATTAATTTTTTGGAATGAAATAAAACAAAATGCTTTCTTACATAATAAAAAATACACATTTACACTAATATAATTTATATACACTCTGTCGCAAAAAAATGTATGCACCCAGAAGAAATTGAGCTACATTCACGAAATTTGGTATGCATGTAGTGTATATGAAAATAAACAAATGATTAAAAATTCAGAACAAAATATCAGCGGTTACAGCTTGCAAAAGGTTAAAAATCAGTAAGTAGTAAAGCCACCTCTGGCAGCTATACAAGCCGAAATTCGGCGTGGCATCGATTCAATTAGATCACTTATGACCCCCTGTGGAAGATCCTGCCATAGTCTTTGCATCTGCGCAGTTAATTCTCCTGTATCTCGGGACGGCTAGTTGCCTTCCCAGTGCGTCCAGACATGCTCTATTGGCTAAAGATCTGGTGACCTGGCAGGCCATGGTAGGACGTCATATCCTTGAAGACATTGTTGGGAGAGTCGCGCAGTATGTGGACGAGCATTATCCTGTTGATAAATGGCACCTGGGTGACTTGATAGCATGGGTAGCACAATCGGCGTTAAAATATCGTCCACGTATCTGCGAGCTGTCAAAGTGCCTTGAAGGACCACTAAAGATGATCGTGTGTCCCAAGAAATTGCTCCCCACACTGTCACACCTTGTGAAATTGCTGTATGCCGCTCGACAATAAATGCCGGATCGGACCGCTGGCCGGTGCGCCTCCAGACACGTGTGCGGTGGTCATCATCACTGAGACTGAATCGGGATTCATCACTGAAGATGACACGTCTCCAGTCTGTCACACTCCAAGTTGCCCGAGGTCGGCAAAAATCCAGTCGGCACTGCCTATGATGTGGGGTCAGTGGTAAGCGTCTTAGCGGACGTCGGCTCCTCAAGCCAACTTCGGTCAGTCGTCTCCTTATGGTTTCTCTTGATGGCACTGGATGTCTGGAAGGAGGTAAGTGGCGTTGAATCGATGCTAGCGACGTTGTTGGTGCCGAAGTGGCCACTCTTCTGATTGCACAATCCTCGCGATCATTTGTGTTCCTGGGACGTCCTGACCCTCCGCGACGGTACACTCTACCTTCTGTGATCCACTGTTACCAACACCGAGCAACTACCATATCGCTCCGACCGAGGTGGCGGCCGATACGTCTATTCGACCAACCTGCTTCTCTGAGGCCTATTATACGGCCCCTATCAAAGTCCGTCAGCTGCTCGTACTGCCGCCGGTTACGTCTTAGAGGCATCCTAAGTCTCAATATCGTCTATCAAAGTCATCAGATTCGTTTGGATAGCCGTACGGCGCTCGTACTCATGCTTTTAAACTCTCCCAGTTGCGCAACTAATATGCGCATAGCACACTTAGCCTTGTCTCATTGGCTTCGAAATTTTAATCATTTGCATATCTCTTACCAGACTACATTCTTGCCGAGTTTCGTGATTGTAGCTTGATTTCTTCTGGGTGCATATATTTTTTTGCGACAGAGTGTATATCACCTGGTGATCATCAAAAAGAAAAGATTCTACTTCAAATGCTCATTAGCCATCTTTGATACTATAACCAACTAAAAAAAGACATTTTGTTTGCTTTACTGTAAACCCACGATGAGAGATTTTTTTATTACTCACTTACGTTTCTTTTAACCCCTAAAATACTACTTTTGATTATCATAAATTTGACCTTCAAACTTACTGGTATGTTTCACTCCGTCTCTTTTTCTTTTAGGAAAGTTATAAATAATATTAATCTGCTGCTTTTTTCCCATGGGAATGAGTTTTACGATATCTGGATAAGCACATATTGAGCACTTTGAAGGATGGTTTGGCCAAGATGTATTTTTATGTGTATTCAGAAACATATTTGATTGCTGTGTTGTACGACTTATTACGGTTTATAAATGTAAATGAGCAGAATATTAAAAACATAGGCATCTGTGATCTCTATTGAAGGCAGTTGAAACTGATCAAACAATTAAAGAACCTGCTGAAGTAATGCATATTAAGGTATCCGACTCGTTCGGAACCGTGATTTTGCAAAAGCGCATAAATGAATAATTTTCATAAAATTTAGTGTCACTTAGATTAGAATACACGTATAAAATTGTTTTAAGGATATTTTGACAAAAATAATTATTTAAATACAATATTTTGGCAAAAAATTAACTTAGAATAATCTTTTCTTAAAATGTTCTCCTTTTGTGAAAAATACTTGTATTATAATAATATTTTGCCTGTATATAGCTCAGACCTCTCTACAGAGGCTCAACCAGAATTTTTGAAAAATTCACTTTATTTTCAGTATTACCATCAATTGAAATATTTATTGACGTTTTTTTTCTTAAAATTGCTCCCCTCTGTTGTCGTAAAATAAATGGATAAACCCACTTCTAAGTTATATATTTAAAAAAAAATTCTAGTTGAGCCTCTGTAGAGAGGTCTGAGCAATATACAGGCAAAATATTATTATAATAGATGCATTTCTCACAAAAGGAGAACATTTTGAAAAAAAAAAGATTATTCTAATTTTTTGCCAAAATATTGTATTTAAATATTTTTTTTTGTCAAAATGTCCTTAAAACAATTTTATGCATGTATTCTAATCTAAATGTCACTAAATATCATGAAAATTATTCATTTATGCGCTTTTGCAAAATCATGGTTCCGAACGTAGTCGGATACCTTAATCAAGATAGCGAAAGTAAATATGAAAAAAGCGATAGACATGAAACGTTTGAGTTGAATTAAAATTTTCAAATGCTACCTAAATAACTGTATGAAGTTGTAAGTTTAGCACTTCGCCTTGTCAAAAAGACACAAGGAAGAAAAAGTACAAAATGCTATTTGTAGATCATCAAACGACAGCAAAACCAGAATAACGTGAACAAAATATGACAGTTTTGCTGGAAAATAACGTTCCTGTATTGTTAGCGAAAAGTGTGTAATTTATGTTTTTTATTAAGGTCACGCACATTTGGAACATTTTCTTTAGTTTTATTGGATTTTTCTCAAATTATCAAAGAAAAATTTAAAAGTCCTTGAAAGAGTAGGTAAGTATATTTTCTCTTAATTAAATTATTCACTGGAATTGTGATTTTTATCGTGTACAGTAAAAATAATTATAAATTATAGTTTAAAAACAAACTAAAAAAACACGCTTTTATAGTGAATCGAACTAAAAAGTAAAAAAAATATAAAAATATATATTATTTAAAAGTAACATATACAAAATTTAATACTTATCTTCTTTATTTGTATGGTTTTTTAATTATGATCGTATTGTAGCTTTAGCGCCAAAGTGCATTATTATTGCCTTCAATACATTATTATTTTTGGGCGAAGCGCGATAAAAATTATGATTGAAAATTGGGTCACCAGTAGTGAAAGTTTAAGAACCACTGGAGTAGTATGATAAAATAAGTGATTCTCTACAGGATAGTGTAGCCAGAATATAATATTAATGCTTGAGTACTTTTATATGAGAAAAAATATTCCGCGAATTCGACCCCTGTTCTTTAACATTAGCCGAGTGAGTGAATATTAACGTCGCACTGCTCAGCTACACGAGGGCTTTTGGCGATGGACCACGTAATTTCGAACTATGGTCAAGTGACGTGGACGACGCCTGAGCTGGCCCAACGGGAGGACGTTTGAGCTCTCGATCGACATTAGCCGAAGATAGCCTCAAAGCAGCGTTTCTCAATTCGTATTGCAGCTTTAACGTCAAAGTACATTTCTATTGCATTGTTATTGTAGAAGGAGAGCGCACTGAAAATTATGATTGAAAATTGGGTCACCAACATTGAAAGTTTGAGAAGCACTACTTGAACGATTTGTCTACCAAAACATCAGTCACCGCTACTATGTTTTGAGCTAATGAATTTCTAATTAGGCTGGGATGAACATTCACCAATTTTAAAATGTCCGAAGACCACCATGTAACACAATCATTTTGCATTAACCCTAAATGAAACTTTAGAAAAAAAGGATCTATCCGTTTTAAAAACATCAATAAAAAATAATGCTCGTGATGTTTTTAACTTAATTCATGAATTTTTAATCAGAATCATCGATATTCATGTGATGGGTGATGTTTCACCTGATAGATGTGTATCCGTTAAATTTTCACACCCAATTTAAATAAAATCCTATGAGTTTTCAGAAAGCAAACAATACTTCTCTTGGATGCATGAAATAAATGTATCATTATTTGGCTCCTTATAAGTTAGCTACTACACTTTCTAATGTATTTCCTCTCTGTTCTGATATTTTCTTGAAGCTTTTTGCTTTTTCATTCAGTTTTCTATTTATTAGATAATCATCATCTTTTCGAATTGTTATATTGGATGCAACTTTTTTTAAAGATTCCATTGTGTTCATCAAGGAAGAAAATCTCAAATTTATTTGAGTCACCACCGTATTCAGTTCTGTTGTAACCCGTTGTACTATTTGTTCTAATTTCTTTTCAAATATATTATTGTTTTCTTCAAACTTTTGTTCTAAGTTTTTAATTTTTTTTTTCAAATTTTCTATTTTCTGTTTGATTGTTGTATGTTTTAGCTGAGTATGAAGCATTTTAAAAATTTGAAACTTTTCGACTGCTTCATTTCTCGAAATTTGTTGCTCTACTTTAATTTTTAAGATTTCGACTCCATCTTGATATTTTTTGAAAATTTTAGAGTTGGCTTCATGCGCTTCTCCACAAGAGCTACATTTTTTATTTCAGCTTCTTTACACTCATTTGCAGGGTGATTTAATGAACATATTCGGCATTTTATTGAGCTTTGGCAGAATTTTTGAAAGTGACCGAATTTCCAACAGTTTGGGCATTGTTTAGGTTTTTCATAGTATAAATTAGTTTTAAACATTTCTAATCCTATTGGGACTCTTTCAGGGATCGTGCATCCAATTTGGGTAACTTTAATTGTTTTGATATGTTTGAATTCTAATTCTGTTTTTTTGGTGAAACGTTGAATGTCCAAAATTGCATGATTATTTTTTTCAAGTTCCGATTTTATATCTTCTATTGTATAATTCGTGTCTATTCCTTGCAAAATATAACTACTGGTTAGGCCAATAAAGCACAATCTTGTACTTATTTTTTTTCCATTTATTTCTTTAATCTTTAATGCTTCTTTGGTGGTCTCGCAACTATTTGTTTTGATTATGATCTTGCCGCTTCTTGTTTTGCTTATAGTCAGAATACTTTTTTTAATTTGAACGCTTTCATTATAATTTCTTTTAATTTAAGTGGATTACCACATTGAAAATTATTTTCTGATTTTAAGAAAATTGAAATATTCGGACTCGTATTTAAATTTTGTCTTTCCGCAAACTTGGCTAATAATTCTATATCTGTTAAATTACATCTATATTTATATAATGAAAAATTAGAATTTGTACTTTCCACCTCCATTTTATTATCTGGGTGAGGGTAATCACCCATTTTTTCTTCCCTACTCCAACACTCAAATCTGTATTAATACGCTATCTTGTGTAAATACTAAAATTAATATGTCTTATCCGAAGATAGAAGAAAAGTTATACTAGATAAGGGGGAATCAAAACCACCTCGAATCCGTTTGCTAAAGGCAACAGCCAACCGTCAAATGTCGAGAAGCAAGAAGAAAACGCTTAGTGGCGCATAGCTCCACGTGTTAAGCTACAAACCCATAGACACGGTTCAAAGTGCGAGACCACGAGATGCTCCTTACGGTCACCGAATACTATTCACGAATACAAATGACAGCTCATAAAAGGAATTCGCTCCCAGAACACACTTACCTGTCACCTGCTGCTTGTTCTATCTAACAACGATTTAAAGTACCAACTCTAAAATTAACTTATTGCCCTTCTTGAGTATCGTTATTAAAACATTTGCCTGGTGGTAAACTGTTTTTATGTTTTTTAGAATAGATTGAAAGCAGGAGGAAATTTGTATCATTCGCTGTTAAAAAAAAAGGAATAGTTTTAAATATTTGGCTAAGATCGAGTGTAATCTATATCTTCCAATTGAAAACCATTCGTATTTTATTTAAGGCACTTCTACTTTTATTTAAGTTATAAATTTTCATTTTAGCAATTAGTGCCGCCTAGTATACCTGAGGTGATATTCCACTTCTAATGTATTTCATATTGTATTATATTATACAATTGTGTTAACCCTCTCACTCTGACATCATAAAATACTCTGCGTTACAAATCTAGGTGTAATTATGAATTTTCATAAAAAAATGTATATGATGTACATTGATCAATTGAAACATTCATGGAGATACAATGTATTTTGCTTTCTTTATCAAATTTCCAGGATTTGTGAATTTCATTTTTGAATTTGAATCTTTCACTCTGAAGCTACACGAAGACTTTGGAAAACGAATCTTCATTTTTAATGTTGGTCAAGAGACGAGGACGACATCTAAGGTGACACCTTATTTCCCACACAAACGTGAGGATTCAATCATCCAAATTTGAAAATATTTATCTTCAGAGGCCTAACGTTCACCAGAACCATTTATATGCCGTATTTTTAATGACTTCAAGATTCAAAATCACGACTCAACAACTTTGGCCACGAGTTCGCTAACGGGACCATTCAGTTAGCGAACCCCAAGATTTGTGAGTTTTCATTACTGTGAAGAAACACGAGATTGATGAACTTTGTAATTGTGAGCTACAGTCAAGTGACAAGGTCGACACCTACGTAAGAAGTTTGAGCCAGAGCAAATTTAACAAGCATCAGCCTCTGTACATGCGGGTCTTCAGTGGTGCAAGGTCCTGAACTCAAGAGACGCTGGCCATGACCACTAGGATTCCGCGTCTTTCGGATTGAGAATAAATCCCTCTCTTGAGGCTATTGCAAATTTTGAGAACTTTAAACACCTAAACAGCATTTGCCTTTGGACAATTGCGAGCACAAACATGGCATCCGTTGCATTTCCTTTTTACAGTAATAATGTCCCAGGCCGTAGGGTTGTAAAGTTGAAGTTCATGTAAGTAGTGGCTTGCACAAACTATTTGCATGGAATGGTCTTACTATACTGTTTGAATTAATTGGGACAAACAAGTGTTTCTAGTTTGAATTGATACGTGATTACTAATAATGTCCCAAACCATCTCAAACTCATTATATCAGCCTTTAGGTAGTGTGACACAGATCGAATTTGACTATAAATTATTCGTTTTAATGTATCAAGCTCACTTGAGAGCCTTTCAGTGGGCAGCTGGTAATTTCAAGTTCGTACTCTATATAAGACGTGTTACTTTTACTTGTTCAAAGGTGGATATTACTCCAAGGAACCGTTCTAAAATAAATCGCTCTCAATGAACACACCTCTATGAATTTGAGACATGGCAGTTGGTGTGATCAGTTTAAGTGTTTCAAGAACATTTCAAAATTCTGGAGCATCGTCACCAAAAAGAAAATAAAAATTTGGGTGCAAGTGGAAAACTAATCCCGGAATTAAAACAAATTTTAATAAAAAGAAGCAAAACAAATCCAAGAAAGACAAGCATAGACCTTAGAAAGGATTTATTGAATGATGGTGCCAAAGTGAGTACCTTAACTGCACGGAAAGGCCTTCTGGAAGGTGGCCTTAAGGCAACAAAACTAAAAAAGACTATTTCTAACTCAGAAAATGATTTTAAAAAAACCCGTTTAGCATGGACTGTTAACGACTGGAAGAAGGGGATTTTGAGTAAAGAAACATCTATTTGTGCAGGAATGTGGCCGCGGTAGCCGAGGAGTCAAGGTGTCGGATCGTGGCTGGCCTTGTCACGAATTCGAACCCAGTACCACTAAAGACCCTTCGTGTAGGGGAGCGATCCATGTTACATCTTTCGAGAGCTCAAACGTCCTCCCGTTGGTGTGGTGTGGTAGTTAGGAGAGAGGGTGCCAGCTCAGGTGTCGTCCACGTCACTTGACCATGGTTCAAATTACGTGGTCCGTCGCCAAAAGACATCGCGTAGCTCAACAGTGAGACGTTAATACTCATTCATTCACTCACTTGTGCAGGAATTCAAATCAAGTGTAGTAAGACGAAGTGAAGTTGAAACTTTGTTACTAAATAATATCCAACAAATTGTTAAGAAAAAAAACTTCTAAACAGATGTTTGAGCTTTTTTCCACAACAAACGGGTCTTGAAGGCTTAGTTCCTTTTAAATACATGATGCATTCTGTCAAATATGTTGAAATATTATGTAGTAGGATTGTGTTTCATTCACAGAAACTTTTGTTGGAACATTTCAACAGGACTTCGCCCCTTTTCACAATTCGAAATGGGTCCATACTTTTATGCGTAAAATAAAATAAAAGTGCTCGATTGGCTTGAAAATTCCCCAGAATTAAATCCTATTCAACACTTATGTCCTATTCTCAAGAATTGACGCTCAGATGAATAATAAAAAGGCTATACTAGAGTGTGTTTCTAAGATAAAGAAATCAAGAGCACATGTGTACTATTTTAGTGGAGTCAAAGCCAAGACAGGTTGAAAAGGTCATTTCTGCTAAAGGAAGTCATACTCCGTACTAATATACAAACTTTGAAAAGTTTGTATATCAAACTTTGAAAAGTTTGTATACCATACTATTCGAATTAATTGGGACAAATGGGAAAAAAAGGAATTTGTTTTCTAAAAACCTTAGCTTTTAATCATTACATACCTTAAATAGACTGAAATGCAATGATTAAAAGCTAAGGTTTTAGAAAAAAAAATTCCCTTTTTTTCCCATTTGTCCCAATTAATTCGAATAGTATAATAGTATTACTCTTTAAACAACGCGTGGATGAAAGCGTCAAAACGTAAAAATCAGAACTCTTTTGGTGTATTTCAGGGTGCCCCCCAAATCCCATCCATTAGAGGTTAGAAGCGCAGGGAACATAACCGTACAGTTACTGTTAAGGTTGGTAAGAAATGCAGGAAAGAAAGCTCAACTGGCCACGGCAGTCGAGGGGCCACGAATCTCGTGGCTGGCAGGTTCGAGTCCACTGAAAACCCACCACGCAGCGGCGCAGTTGTATATTAAGGCTGTTTTCGGTTAATGTTAAAGAATAGGACTCGAATTTGGAACATTTTTTCAGATATAAAAGAAAGGAAACATTAATATGATATTCTGGCTTCACTATCCTTTAGAGAGCAGTATTTTTTATCATTAACCGAGTTGATTCCTTTTTTCTGGTAAAAAAATGTGTTTTGCTTTTTTTCTCCTATACAGTAATGTTAAATGGGCTATGCCATCACGTATTAAAAGGAAAAAGAAAATATTCATGGAATTTTCGAAAACACTCTACTATTAACAGAGGTTTGAACATTTCCATGGAAATTGTCTGAAAAGGCGCGCTCTTAGTTCAAGCTCTCACCGAAATTCAAGTTTCTCTCCCGTTATTTCATTTGGGCGAGTTCGTCTCTCCAGCCCAGGGTACTCCACCTTTTCTTCTGCTGGGTCCAACACATATGTCAGCTACGAGGATGAAGGGGGCGGGGAGAAATGCTTTAAGAAAACGTTGGAAATTTAAAATGCGGAAAATATTGATCAAAATATTATAACTCCTGTATGGATTTTTTTAATTGTTATCTTTTAATATTTTTTCTTTTTGTCACTAACACTAAATTAGAAGTATTTAAGAAACAGTCCTTCACTATTCCTACATCAGTAAATGGCTTCATGTAATTACCATAGGATGTCTTTGTTACCGCTGTGATATTACCACTGACAGGGTGATATTACCACCACACTTTGTTGCTGCTGCAAGGATTATTCAAGAGAAAGCCTATTTATCACCTCTTGAAAGAGATCTTCGAGGAAAAGTGTCATTGAATGATTCCTGTGCATTGTTATTTTTTAAATGCGGCCCTTTTGCGACAAATCAAACAATTACTGATCCATACTTTCTTGGAATATTTTTCGCTTGCTAGATATGAAAGATAGTTAAAAATTAGTTCCCCCCATAAAATTGTCGCTCCACTGTTGTCTGTTACCACTAACCATAACCGTTCCAAATGGAGAAAGAATATGAATTCGTACTCGTTCGACAGCAAAAATCAAAATGGATATGTTTGATTTCTTGACAAAGAATTTCCCACCAAACGTTTAATACAATGTTCTTAAATATGTAAATTTCTCAGAGCAATGGGTCACTTAAAAAGGCTCGGTGGGCCGCAAGTTGAGTATCGCTGCTATGGCCTTATTGCTTCTAAGTGTGATTTAAACACTCAATCCATTAGAAATATTCCAACCCAGCAGTCGCTTCAACCTGGCGTTTTCAATAAGATACAGGGGAACAGAATTTTCTTTTCATTTACAAATTACAATATATGAGCTAATTATCATGGGGTCAATGAATGATTCGGTTTAACGAAGGATGGGTTTTATAAACCGCAAGAATTAATCATCTATCAAAAATTTGAAAGCGAGTGAGGAAAGAGGTCACTGTTCTCTCTCTATCCAAATCCCAGGCCATTATCCTTTTGGGAGAGGGGGTGGACAAATATCTAGCGTCCAGTTCAATGAACACCTCTCGCTTCATTGCCTTTTGCAGTGGGAGTGGGATATATTCGCATGTCACCACTCGAGTCTGAATGCATCGCTCCACAATGGCCACTTGTAGTTAGAAAGGAAGCTGACGAGGGTCAAGTGCCGGACTATAGATACCCATTGTGGAGCGCATCTGTCGGAACGAATCCGGGGGAGGGCTTTGACTTTTGCTTCAACAAAACGATTGCCAAAAAGTTCCAAAAAGATTTGTCCTGCCTCGATTCACAACTCTTGAATAGTTGCAAGGAGCGAATTCAAAAAATTATTTAAGCGAATTTCCTTTAGGTACTTGAAAGCAAAAGTGATCCCTAATTAGAACACATATTCGGGGATCAAAGAGTGTGTGGGGGTAACATTTCTGCATCGCAAATCGGCTTTTAACTCTAATTCTATCAATCATTCAATAAAGGATTGCGATTGCCTAATTAATAAACAAAAACTAAAATGTGTTGAATATTTAAGTATAACCATTTAGTACAGTGCTTCTCAAAGTTGCAATACTCGCGACCCAATTTTCAATCATAATTTTCATAGCGCCCCCCCATACAATAATAATGTACTGAATTCAATAATACTATACTTTGGCGCTAAAACTACGATACGACTTTACCTCTTAAGCGCCCGCTGTGTATATAAACATCTCGCTAAGCCAAAGCCTTTATTTCTCCAGACGTATATATACGTCTTCCCGAAGTACGATCTTTTCTGTGCACTGCTATCCATAAAATTATTCCAAAGGCTTTGGAATGCAATAAAAGGACCTTGGCAATGTTTGCGAAGGATTTACTTATTCCAGATTATTTTTGCTCCTTTATTCCTCCCCCACTACATCGCACACGCGTGCCTGCACGGAAAACGGTTGGCAATTGGAAGCGAATCGCGAAACTTATGATCGGCCGAACAAAAATTATCAAGGTATAAATTATAAACCGTACAAAAATTATCAAGATAAGTGTTAATTTTTGTTATAAATTATATATATGACAAACCCATGGAGTCACTGGTAATTAATAAATTTGTTTTTTAACTTAGAATTGTTACATTAATAATAAAATACATTGTGTAGCACTGATATATTTATAAGTATAATACATCAGTGTAAATGTGCATTTTATTTTTTTTATGTCAGAATGTATTTTGTTTACACTTTCAGTAAATTAATAATTTTTTTTAAATAATCTTTTACTCTTGACTTTTCAATATGCTCGCGCCCCCTTGTAGAGCTATCACGCCCCTCAAGGGGGGCGCGCCCCACAGTTTGAGAAACACTGATTTAGTAGACAAATAAATTTTTGGGGTTACCGATGTTATGATTTTCCCTTGAGTGAAATTTGAAGAGATAAATGCGGGTTATAGAGCTTAATATGCTAAAAAACACCAATATACAGTTGGTCCCATGACAAGGCCAAGGTTAGAAGACGAGGATGCCATTTTAAGTACGTATTTCTCTTCAAACTTTAGACGTAACTCACATAGAGCATCCTGGAAGGACCTTATAAACAATGGATATCGGAACTTTTGCTTTTTAAAAATCATCAACTGTCAATAAAATGATAATTATGACTTAAATCAAAATGTCCACTTTAAATGATGGGGAGAATAGGAAGCTAGATCGGTTGTCGACCTCAACATTCAATGTTTAAAGGTACCAGGCCTATTAGGTATGTTAACATGACCTCTGAGTCGGACAAAAGTGAAAAGAAAAGTTAACACACCCCTTTGTTGCTCAATATATCCCTTGTGTGAACCAATCTATCAACACGCCCTCATCAGACGAAGACTTTACGGCCTATCACCATTCAATGTGCTTCAACCCTTGTTTCCTCAACGTCCGGTGTTTGAGGAAAGTTGAAGCGCTAGTCGTGAAGCAAGGAGTTCTAAGTACTGGACCAGCTGAAACCGGAGAGTTAAGATTTCGAATGAAAAAAAAAATAATAACAGAAGGTTAAGGGTTAAAAATGTATAATTGAATCCCCATATTACGAGCATAACACGGGTTTAACAAATGTAATTTCCTACGTTTGCTTAATTTTGTCTCAATTTCCTTGCAGCACTACACGTAGAATGGATTAGTGGAATTCCTGTTTCCATGTGGAAACTTTTAACCTCCTATCTTGGTTTCTGTTGAGTGAGCTTTGCTAAAGCTTTAACTTAGCCCAATACTGCGTTAAAATATTAAGATAGTTGGGTATGAAAAAGTTTTAATAGTGCTGTTGTGATATTTTAACACTATTTCTGAAACAAGTTCATCAGTCTCTTTTCAAAAATCAGCATTTGTAAGCACAAATAAATAATATTTGTCTTGGAAAAGTTGACACAACTTAAGAATGTTTAAAAGATAATTTATTATCTAAAATGAGAGGGAAAAAGCAATAACAATGATTACGCTGTATCTTTTCCAATAAGAGAAGAACAATGAAAGTGAGCTAGTGAATATTAACGTTGCACTGTTCAACTGCACGAGGGCTTTAGGCGACGGTCATTTTGAATCATGGTCAAATGACGAGGACGATACCTGAGCTGGCACCCCCTCTCCTAATTACCGCACCAACGGGAGGACGTTTGAGCTCTCGACAGATTTAATCCCCTACACGGCGGGTCTTTAGTGATACTGGGCTCGAACTCGTGACAAGCCAGCCTCGATCCGATACCTTGACCACTAGGCTAAGGCAGAATTAATGTTTAAGCATGCATACAGCAACGGAATATAGCGATCTCTTGTATCACGAGGACTGTATTCTGGGTTTAATGTACTACGACTTTTTTTTTATCTGTGATACTTGGAGTAATGTTGAGAATGGGAAAAGACGTGAGAAGCTTAAAATGTTTCCCTCTGACTGTGATTCTTTGGGTGAAGGAATCACGTGATGCAGCCGCACTACAAAGCTGCCCGAGGGCTATCGATGGCGGATCTAAAATTTTTGAGCCAGGGTCAAGTGAAAAGGATGATACCTGAGCTGGCATCCCACTCTCCAAACTTCCACACTGCGCCAATGGGAGGACGTTTGAACTCTCTTCGGTTCTAATGTGCAAAGGCTTTATGGAAGGCTTACATGGAAGGCTTTCAGTGACTTGGTGAAAACGACGCCGGCCCGTGCCCCATGAAAACATGGAATTGAACTAGAAGGCTAAAGAGTGCTGAAGAGTATACCGTGACCTTGACCATCAGGCTACTGAGGCGACGAAAAAGTACGGAATATATAGTGTTCCTATTCGGAAAATAGAACCTTCTCGAGTTGTTCGATCGATTATTCACGCCCCATTACGAAATAATACAAGGTCTATTGGAGGAGGGCCGAGATCCCCCCAAAGGGTTTAAAGCCACAGATCAGTTCTCTGGGAACCACCACCCTCACACACTTTTTAAACAAAAATATTATCGTTTATATTCTTAGGAGAAATATTTTTTATAGATTTACATAATTTACCGTCAAGTTAAAAAGTAAAGTTTGAAAATAGCATTGAAATCTACTTACTAAGACTAAATATTAGGGATTGCAATACTGATATATCAGGATACCGAATACCGATTTTTTGAGTCATTTGCACAATTTTGTAATACCGGTATTCACAAGTTTAATTCCATTTTTTCGGTGTTTATTAGAAATTTTTTAAACTGTCTCCACTATATGTTAAGGGATCATCGACATAAAAAATAGTATAAGTTTTTGTCACTCCATCAGGCGAAATGAATTAGACTGTGAATATAAAGTTGTATAGTACAATCAAGAAAAATGATAAAATATATGAATCATTCAAGGATGCGGGCCAAAAACATCCTATTAAAGCCTAGAGCGATACTGCACACGCGCGGGATTCGTAGTCTGATATTCATACCTGTTAAAACAAGGCTGTAGTTGTGAAGAAAGTGCTTAATATTTCGATATGTTTTAAATTGGTGAGTTTGTTATTCATATTGTATTTGCAAACCGGAATAGAAAATGTCTTACGGTATTTATATAATTATGATGATTTTAAAAATGAAAATAAAAAAGAAGAAAAGAGACTAACCAATTCAAATATGATCAAGTTTATAGTAAATTTTCTTAAATTTTTTTTTACTCACAAACCTATCCACATTTAGAAGAATTCGGAACAGTTATCGAAGATGATGAGGACACTAATGTCCATAGTGAAAAGGAATTATCTTTTGAATAAAAAAAATTGGAATTTGCCAAACTAAAAAAATTCAGTAAATCAAAATGCAATACAGAAATCAGCTCTATCCCAAACCACCCGACGAGAAATCGTTTCCTTTGAAGACGAGGGATTTAGAGGGCGGAAGAAGTGCATCGCGCGTTGCCTAGCAACAACACGGCAAACGCAGATGCTGAGAGAGAGAGAGAGAGAGAGCGCTTTCGACGTAATTTTTGCATAAAGTTGCGTTCCAGGCTTACTGACAGTACAGTTCACGCGTTTTGTTTTTAAGATCGCATTTCAAAAATTCGTAAGAGTATCACAGACTGAATATAGTGATTGAAATAAATAAAATGTTCCTCTACTTTTTGTGTGATTCTTTATATACACTATTATAAGTTATAAATTATTTTTTGTGATATTTATCCTCTCTAATAAAACTGGCAAATAAAAGAAAAAGAAATACCTGTATTTTCTTTGTTTTTCTAAAATTTTTACTACCGGTATTATAAAACCGGTCATCAGATCTAAAAAATACTGAATACCGATATTGAACTTTCGGTCCGATTTTGCTTTCCCTACAATATATGTAATGAACATATCCAATACAGATGCGCAGTAAATACAAATGAAACACAGGAAAGAAATAAAATCAAAACGAATTAGAGAAGAACAAAATTTATCTCAGATTATACATATGTTTGATTGACGACGATACTTTTTGTTAATACTTTTTATTTTTTCATCCATTTCCTATGCATATATGTATAATTCACATTAATGGAAAAAAAAGCGATTTATTTTAGACACTTTGAACTGCGGCTCGAATGACGAATACGGCACCTGAGCTGTCACCCCATTCTTCAAACTGCCACGCCCCATCCATCTGCCCCTTTGTAATGGAAAGTTCTTCACTGGCGTGAGGACTCGAACCCATGACCGAAGAGAAACAAGCCATTCCCATCCATGACCTCTCGGCTACTGTGGCCCTCTCAATTATTTGGATCCAGTTGAATTTTGACATGATTAAGAGAAAAAAAAATGACGAATAATGGAATGCTTCTAAATTTCAAGCTGAATTCACACCAAAGCTGTCAGCATTGAGCGTCTAGCCAATCAGAGACTTCATCTCCGGCGAGATCAAGTCTTTGATTGGCTAGACGCTCGACGCTGACAGCCTTGGTGTGAATTCAGCATTAAGAGTACAGCTACCGCGATGTATGATTTAAAACTTCAAGAATTATGTGTTCACACACAATTACAGAGCATTTCTGTTTTTGAAAATATCAATTTGTACTGAGGCTTTTTAACATAAGAAGTAGACACATCTCTCAAGTTATTTAAAGTAACTTTTTACACAATGATGAGCAAGTGAGAGTTAAGAATTGAAAGAAACAACGAATCCAATGGAATATTCAATGAATAATAATAATAAAGAATTCCTTCATTTATATGAACCCAAATAACCCTTTGGAACCAAACACAACGGGAGGTCGGGAAGCTTACATTTGCGAAATTCCCTCGACCCCTGGGCGGCACCCACTGCAATGCACTTCCCGAAAAAAAAAAGAGTGATCCCAATCAAACTGCCGTGACCAATCAGAAACTGAAATCCTTTTTTTCGACTGACCTCCAAACTTAATAGACCCCCGACCGAAAGGTATTTAAAAATTTAAGAGGTATCATCTGGTTTGGTTTTCGTTGCTTTTGTTTTCGTTTGAATGATGGATGGGCCGTCAGCCCACATTGGTGCACAAGGAATGATTTATCATATAGCATACGAAGATGAATTTATATCCTGGTTAACGGCAACAAAGTATTTCACTGCCGATATAATATGTCTATGGAACCCTTTCTCGGGTGTACAAGTAAAAATTTACTCATGAAATTTCTTTTTTATATGATTTATCAAAGTACAAAGCATTATTCAACTTTCCGGCGACGGCTTCTGCAGTAGATGGAGATCCAAATTTCACAAAAGAGCGAATAAAATTAACTTTTTTTAATGAAATTTAATCTAAATAGTTACTAAAAATAGTTTAGTTTTTGGCAATTTCTTTCATCATAATATAGTTTTCGCTAAGGGAGGATAGAATTTTGAAACTGCATATTTTGACATACATTTTGATTTCTCATAAACCAGTAAATTATGCTCCTTTTAATACGATAGCTTTTAGTTTGTGCAGTAAAGTTTAAATAATCAAAGTTTTTGCTAAAAAAATTATTGTATCCTTTTAAAATACAATATGAATCCAAATAGAATTTAGCTGATTAGTTTGCTTTCCTTTTCTCACTTGATAACTTTTGAAAGATGTTCAGTAGATCCTGCGTTCTTATCTAAAATGAACGCCAAGGAAAGTGTGCGTTATGCATACCTCCAATTTCTATATTGAACTCTTTCCCTTAATTGAAAATCATTTTTTTTATTAATTATACTACAAAACAAAATATATTGATCTCATACACAAAATTGAGTACAATATATTATATATATATATATATATATATATATATATATATATATATATATATATATTATATATAATAATGTACATTGTATATACCAGGTATGGTCATTAAGTCGATCGCGTTCCACCAGTAGACCGCCAAGACACTTTTGGATGATCGCCTTTACTAAGGCCTAAGACACGCATACTAAAAGGAACATATTTATGGAACACCAATGCCAGCTAGACTGAAGAATCGGTTTTTCCCAATCGATGCGACGGTATTTACTTAAGCAAAAGATACGACAAATGTGTATCTGACACATGTATTTCCTTGAAAGTTCACGATGACGGTTTACACGTTCACTGTAGCCGTAAGAGCGATCCTAACGATACCAGCCGTATAAATGATTTTTTCCCACAAGCCGATTTGAAGGGGAAAATAAATGTTGATGATAGTTCTTCCGGCGTTATCACGGGATTGGCTATGGAAAAATCTTCACACGCTTTCTCGAGATTGGGCTTCTATAGTGAGGTGTTCTTGTCACGAAGGCGTGACAAATTAAGCACATCTATCGGTTTCAGATTCATCGGTTCACGTATGTTCTCTGCATTGAATACGTCCGCGGTCTAGCAGTCGCTCTCATAGTTGTTCAAGCATGCAACTTGACAGTTTTGTGTTTTTGTAGGGAACACATAGTAATCTGATATATTTTAAAAGACGGGTAAAATGTCGAAAACAAATGATAAGAAAGAAAAACATAAAATTTTAATACAAAATAGGCACATCTACGTCACTAGGTAGACCACAACATTAGAAGTAGCCTGCACTTTGTAAAAGTTTGCCCACCCCTGGTTTAAACTATACATATATACTACAAGTATAATATATATGTATAAAATATCCTAGCTCTGTAATCGAAACTTAAAAAAATTTGGGGGGAGTCTAAAAATTAGAAACTGAGAAAATTATCGTAAAATCCGGCGTATAACGCGCCCCTATACATTCAAGGTGCAATTTTTAACTTTTAGATATATTCGCCATATACCACGCACCCTATTTTTTACGAGGAAACCTGAAATATACGTGCGCAATTCACTTATATTTGGAAGTCATTTTTATTCAAGGTATTATTCCAAGCCTTAGAAAAAAATTAGTATATTTCTAAGTTCATAAAGAATGTCATTCTTTTTAAATAAGCAGTATTCTGATCTACGTAGAAATCTAATTTTTATTCTATTCTTATGTTTTTCATTTTGAAAAGTTCTCATTTTTATATGCAGCGTCTCGTAAATTGTGATCTTATTTTTTGTGTTATAAGTGTGCGTTTTACGGTAAGTTTAACATTTTATTTCTTTGCCTTTTTTACTCTTAAACTTACTCTTACTTTTACTTTTTTACTCATATCTCTTTTTTTCATAAAGCGTTCATGCATCATTTTTTTCACATTATCAGAGTCTTACGAGCCTCTTCCCTCGAAGATTTAGACAATTTTTGTACACACACTGTCTGCCCGAAAAGCAGAAATGACCAGATGTTTCATAATATTTGGCAATCCATAATTCAATATCTCTGTTTCATTTTACACCAATATCAATTGCTGTTTTGGAGGATTCACATATTTTTGGTCTGTGCTTCCAAACTATAAAACTAAAAGATTTTTTTAAAATTTTGAATACTTTATAATACCCAAATACTTTAATAATTTGGGTTAAGATCATTCTGCAACTTTAAAGCCAAATCTGCATTCATAATAATGGGTAAAGAAGGGTACATTTGTTGGAAAAGAAAATTTTTGTGCATGATTTTGCACTTAAGTAATTACATTATGAAATAGTATCAGATAAAAAGATGTAGAACATCGCTTCATAATTTTTTGGCCTATAACAACGTTATATAGCCCTATATAATGTAAAAAAATTTATAGTACAATCCAAATTCGAACAGATGCTGGAGAGATAAGTGTCAAATCAAGTGTTATCACTTGACGAAGTAATCATAAATCAAGGAACTAATCCATAAAATCCAAACAGAAATTAACGAAAAATCTGTTTATTCACATTTTGATATTGCTGAGAACGTAATTACTGTTAGATTTCTCTCTCTCAACGTGGTTTACTTTAAAACGTTCCTAATGTTCTATATTAATTTTTTAAATTTTGTTTTGAAAAATGAATTTTTTGAATTTTCAAAGGCACTAGTTCTTTCCCCCTCCCCCAATTGCTATTAAAAGAAGTGTAAAGCCAAATTCTACGTGCGTTTGTGTGTATCTATAACTTACGTATATAACTCATGCAGCTTTTCCCCACAGGCTTTTTAAAGACTAATTGAAACGAATAGTTCACAAGCTTCACACCCAACTCAACTCTCGGCTTTTTTTCGGACAAATCCCCGATTTAGATAAAAAACGTATAGTCGTCAAAACTCCCCTACACTGGTTAACCTTCATAATTAGTAAAAATATTAACGGCTTTAAGAAAATTAAATTGTAATACTAATATACTAACCTAATTAATTTCCAAAACTAATTTTCTTATTATGGAAACCAATTTCTTGGAAGAACTAGATTAAAGGATTACTTCCAGAGATATTCGGGGGAAACTTGGCCGTAATTATTTTTGTCTTAACCCGGCTCGATTCATAATTACAGTTTATAAACTGGAATACAACCCTGATCCATGATCGCAATCTTTGGTCATGAATATTTCCTAAATTATTGGTAGAAATTTTGGATCTAAATTAAATAATCTTAACTTTATGAGACTTATTGTTACCCAATTTTTAAGACTAAGTTACCATGCCAACAATTTTATGATAACTTAAACATCTAGATTAAATATGAATAGAAAGTCGTTCTAGAGTGTGTGTGTTACGCGAAAGCATTGACTAGTAATTTTAGACCAAGATAAGTGCGATTTCACTATCCAAGTTTTCTTCTTACATCATGTCCTCTCTTGTGGAGTGGAGGGGGTTACATTCTAAAAAACACGTAAATTTCAGTACAAAGGGCTAGTTAAAAATGTGTTGGTCTATCGGAGGTGGGGGAGGGGACCCCAAACTCACCCCTTGTGTACACCACTGCACCGTGTGAGAATTACATGTGGCCAGATATCTTGCTATTTCAGAAAAAATAGAACAGACTGATTGTTTACTAACGTTGCCCATCGGAACTATATAAGAATACTTGGTAAAGCACCACGGTCAAGTAACGAGAAAGACATATGAGCTGGTACTCCATTCTCCAAGCTTCCGCACCACGCTAATGGGAGAACTTTGATCCTCAACCTATGTAACATGCATCATCCCCTCTGCATGGTAGTCTCAGTGACACAAACCCACAACTTGGCGAAAATGAGTTTTCGGGCACAGTAACCGTGGCCACATAAATGAACAATTGGAATTGAACGAGAAGCTGAAGAGTAAACGATTTGTGTACATCTCAACATTATTGGATGATTTGTTAGTTGAAAAAATATTTTACTGTACAATTCATAAAAAATAAAGAGTTATTTAGGAAGCAACTCTCTTTAGCATTAAAGCTGAAATTCTCACTCTGTTATAATTTTATCTTTTCTATTAAAAAAATTTATTGATTACTAATTGATTTACATTTGAATCGTTAAATAATTACATAAACATCTTAGATTTTTTTATTGCTAATTGGTCACAGACCTCAATGCAATAACTTTATACTGTTTCTGCAAGTCACTTATAAAAGATATTTCATCCCTTGCGCTATTAAATGTATAATTGTTGGGCTATGATGTGATTTACAATTTTCAATGTTTATGAAATTGAGTTTTTCGTACTTATTTATTGGAAATATAAGTAACATTCAATTTTATAACTTTTTAAATTTCATAGTGTCTCAGTCGTGAACCCAGTTTATACTCAAAAAGAAAATTTCATAAGAACAGCACAAAATTCCACATTTTATTCAAGCGAATTCCATCAACTACCTTTTTTTTTGGCTCGTTGCCAAAGACAAAAATACAAAAGTAGCTCGTTCAAAATATTATCTCGTGATCGCAAAAACGAGTAATTTAATAACATTACTGTGTAACCCTGACACCTTCCCCCCGAAAGTCATTAGATCCAAAGATCAAATATGGCTAAAACAATCTAAGGATCACACGTTACACCCAAAATGAAACACTGTTTAGTCACTATCTTAATATTATACATTTACATAAAAATACTCAACATTAAATTTTTCACAAATATTCTTTTTAACTTAATCATCTAACAATAAAGCTAAGAAAAAATGTTTAAAACCTAAATTAATCTTAAATCCTTCTGAAAGTTCTTATTTAATTACAGTTTACATTTACAGTCAGGATAGCACACATCTGCATTAACTAGTTTAGATCCTTTCATGTGGCTTGCATCAATGTCATGGCGTTGAATGGCCAACGCCCACCTCTGCAATCTCGGACATTGGGGTGCAGCACTAGTGAGGAATACTAGAGGATTATGATCGGTTAGTAAGAAAATTTGCTACACACAGTAAAGTTTCAAATCTTTTTAGAGCCCAAATAATAGCATACGCTTCCCTTTCATTTGTTGACCACTTTTGTTGGCTTGAGTTCAGTTTCTGGCTCCCAAAAGCTATGGGATGAATGTTGTCTTCTCCATCCAGTTGACCTAGACAGCATCCGACCGCCGTCTGAGAAGCATCCGTATGCAAGTAGTACGGATTCTCTATGTCTGGGACCTGCAACTCTGTAATTCCACATAGTGCTGTCTTCAACTCCTTGAAAGCATTTTCAGCCTCCTTGCTCTATGGAATCTCATTAGGGACTTTCTTTTTAGTGAGCTCCGTCAATGGTAGAGCAATTTTTGCAAAGTTTGGAATATACTGTCTATAAAAATTGTACAATCCCAAAGCTCTTCTCAGTTGTTTCTTGGTCGTTGGTGCCTGTAAGTTCTGAATCACTTTTATTCTTTCTTTGTCAGGGGAATGCCTACCTGAACCAATGACATGTCCTAAGTATTTAACTTTTTGTCTTGCAAACTCACACTTTCCTAAATTCACTGAGAAATTAAAATTCTCCAATCTTTTGAAAACTTCTTCTAGATGATTTAAATGTTCTTCCCACGTATCAGAGAATATTGCTAAATCGTCGATATACGCACATGCAAAATCAGATATAGTTTGAACCACTTTAGACATGGATCTCTGGTAGGTTGCAGCAGCGTTTCTTAACCCAAATGATAACACATTCCATTGGTACTGTCCTCGATGAGTTCGGAAGGCTGTTAGATGTTTGCTGCTGTCTTCCATTGGTATAGACCAATATCCTTTCAACATATCTAGTACAGTAATGAATTTTTTCTTCCCTACTAAGAAATTCAACTCCATCATATTCTGCATTGGATATGCGTCCGGTACGGTAAGGGCATTCAAGCTTCTGAAATCTATGCATAAACGAATTGTTCCATCCTTCTTATGAACACATGCCATGGGGTGTACTTTTTCACTTACAACAGGTTCAATCAGCCCTAACTCTAACAATTCGTCTATATGCACGTCTACTTTTCTCTTTAAGTTTTCTGGTATCTTATAAGTTTTGGGTTTCATCGTCTCCTCCTCATTCTTCAGTTTTATCACATGTTCACCAACTTTGGCTCTTTTTATTTTTCCAGAAAACAACGTCGTGTGTCGATGTAAAATATCCTTTAGTTGAGTTTGTTGCTTCTTAGATAGGTAATCCAACGTCACTCTGTCCAATGCTTCGTCATTCTTCTCAGATGCAGGAACTGTTGGCGTTTCATATATCTCACCGAATTCATCATCAATATCATAAATAACTCCAACCATTTGAACTCTCGCTCTGTATTCCCTGATCTTGTTAACATACAGCAATCTCAAATCACCTCCAGCCATCTGCAAATAATATGAATTTGGTTTTACTCTTTTAACAACTTTAACTGGACCGGTCCATCTAGCATATAGCTTATTCGTCACGAATCAGGTATCAAAACAAGCACTTGATTTCCTGGTGCAAATTCTCGATGTTTCTTTTGCCTGTTGTAATATTTAGCGTAGCTACCTTGTTGCATGTCACTTGTTAACTTTGCTTTGTGGGTTGCTACTTCTAACTTTTCTTTTAGCTTTTTCAAATAACTCTCAACTGATCCCTTCATATTCAGAGGTAACAACGTGTTCTCACAGTCCAAATTGACTTCAGTATAGATAACGGTCCTTTCGGATCCCTTCCATACATGAGTAAAAAAGGTGGTGTACCGGTAGTTGCATTTGGAACTTCACGATAAGCCCATAGTAAAAACGGTATATGCCTATGCCAACTTCTTCCTTCCTCTCTGATAATGTGGTGCAACATGTTCTTGAGAGTTTGGTTCCATCTCTCAATTAACCCGTTTCCTTCTGGATGGTATGGTGTTGAAAAACGCGGACAAGCTCCTAAAATCTTCAAAAACTCTTGCGTTAAACTGGCCGTAAAATTTGTTGCATTGTCCATTACGATCACTTCTGGAATTCCTGTTCTACTGAATATTTCGAGCAGTGCTTCACACGTACTCTTAGCCGTTAGTGACTTGAGTGGGATTGCTTCCGGCCATCTAGAATGCTGGTCCATCAAACAAAGTATGTATTTATGTCCTTGTGATGATACTGGATCTACAGGACCAATTAAATCAACGTTTACTACTTGGAATGGCAATTCAGGACGAGACACAGGTGTTATCGGAATTTTGTCAACCGAACGAATTACTTTTCTAAGCTGACAACCATGACAGGAACTACAATATGCTTTAATCTCCTTTACCATCCCTGGCCAATAAAACGAAAATTTGATTCTCTGAATTGTTTTATGAGCTCCTAGATGTGCTCCGAACACTGATTCATGCGCAATTTCTAGTATTTTCCTCTTCCTCCTTTCAGGAATCACTAACTGTTTTAGCCTATTTCCGCCCAATAGCTCTTCATAGTACAGGATATCATTTTCTATCACATATCCTCCTTTCTTTCGCCTAGCAAAATTCCATGCTTCCTCAAGAGTATCACAAATCTGTTGCTGTTTCTTGAATTTTTCTGTGTTATTTCCATTCTCCTCATCATATTCTGTTATTGTTGGCTCTTGTTCTTCCTCTTCAGTATTTACACTCTCATCTAACGATTTTTTGGAGGAATAGGATCTTAAGCTCATAGCGGCTGTAAATCTGGGACTGCATATTCTTTCTTGTTCTAATAATGCTTCATAAGTTTCAGTATCCAATAATACTATGTCAGTATTCAGCCCATCCATAGTTGCCACCACCGTTTTAATTACTGGCGTAATATACCCATTCGTTACCAAACCAATATCCCCTTCTTTTAGTTCAGCCTTTAAACAATCACCAAATGAGGGTTGCAACATTATATGTCCTTTTTAATCTACTTCCTTTCCCACTACACTGCTTTTAAACACACTAATTTGTGCACCTGAATCCACTACAGCTTCATATTCTGCTCCAGCATACGAAATTTTTACTATTTTAAGATCAGACATTTTTAGTTGAACTGCGCTGCATTTCTTATTTTCCCTTACAACTTCGCCGTTGAATCTCACTGTGACTACTTTGCTTTCATCCTCAACTACTTTGACTTCTGCCACTGGCACCTCAGATACCTTTACCTCAGCAACTTTACCCTCGGTCTTTCCACTCCTGTCTTTCTTATCCCTGCAAAATCTCGCAAAATGTCCTACTCGTCCACAATTGAAACATGTAACTGATTTTTGGAAAGAATTTCGCTTATCATATCCACTGCGGTTGTTTAATTCTTGTCTATATCCTTCACCAAATGTTTGACATTTTCTATTGCACATGCTAGGTTTTTCCCGATAGGAATTTCTATACGGTTGAGACAAAGTAGCTTTAGGGGCTTGGTTATATTGTGTGCCTTGCGTTTTCATATAATCATCTAACTTCTCAGTAAGATCGTCAACTGTAACAATTCTACTCCAGTCATCAATAAAATGTTGCTGTATATCCCTGGAAACCTATTCCTTCATCTGCTCTACAATGACAAGTTGTTTCAGCTTGTCAAAATCGTAGATTTTTAGTCCCGAAATCCACTCATTAAAATAGTTCGCCAATTCAAATCCAAAATCTCGCCAAGTGTTCTCGGCCGATTTACAATGCCTCTTAAATTTTACTTTAAATGCTTCTGGGCTCAATTTAAATCTTTTTAATAACATACCTTTTATACGTTCATAATCATTTGCCTTTTCTTCTGGTTCCCTAACAATCAAATTCGCCATTTCTAACGGCAATTGTCCAACAAGATTCGTTACCCAATCTTCTTCCTTAATATGGAGACTCTTCGTGCTTGTCTTTCAAACAGTATTAGGTAAAAACGTATATCACCTTCTTTGGGGTCAAAAGTACGCGTTAATTTTTGCAATCCAACTGGAACGTGTTCTTGTATTCCTTCATTCTGAGAATTCCTCTCTCTCCTAAAACCCTTACTCATCATCGAGCCTTCTATCTTTTCAACTTCTCTAATTCATCTTTTCTTTCTTGGCGCTTTATTTCGTCTTCTCTCTCTTGGCGCTTTATTTCATCTTCTCTTTCTTGGCGCTTTATTTCATCTTCTCTCGGCGCTTTAATTCATCTCTCTCTTGGCGTTTAACTCCATCTTCTCTCTCTTGGCGTTTAATTTCATTTTCTCTTTCGCTTACTATTCTGTGTAATAATTCTTTCGCGAACACCTCTTCATACTCCTTACTTGCTACTATCAACTTTTTTAAAACAGGAACTTTCATTTCTTCCGTTACAGTTTCTCCTAATTCTTCCGCCAAACACTTCAAATCTACCTTCAAAGCTCTTCCTAAAAACGTCATTTCTCATCCACTTTTAAAATAAACTTCCTCAACTGTACAACTTATTAACAATTTACTAGAGATTCAAAATTGTTCACTTACTACTAAATGTTGGATATAATTGAAATTCCTATGACTTTTCAGCACAGTTTCGATGTCGCCAAATTTCAAAACAGTTCACGATTCTTAATCTTGAGAACAATTCAAAATCCTTTCTTCAAAACAGTTCTAAATCCTTAATCTTGGAAACAATTTGAAATCCATTGGGGTTTCCCCGCACAAATGTCAGTCGTGAACCCAGTTTATACTCAAAACGAAAATTTTATAACAGCACAACATTCCACATTTTATCCAAGCGAATTCCATCAACTACCTCTTTTTTGGCTCGTTGCCAAAGACAAAAATACAAAAGTAGTTCGTTCAAAATATTATCTCGTGATCGCAAAAACGAGTAATTTAATAACATTTCTGTGTAACCCTGACACACAGGACACGTGCTTTTTGAGATCTTAATGAAATGCATAACGACATTTGCCCTAGTGTTACATTTAAGTCAGTGGCTAATGTAAAAAATGCTTTTACCTTAAAAGTGACCTAAACTTATGTAGCTAATATTTTAAAGTTGTATTTTATTTTTATTTTTGCTTATAATGGATTATGTTTTTAGAATTATAAACTTTAAACTGGTTTTTCTCAATTTTTGAGTCTTTTTTTGCCTTTAAAAGTCTTCTCCTTCCACAAATATCTACCAATCACTTCCATTTTTTTCCTATGTGTTATATATAATGCATTTAACCAATTAGGGATTGATTTTGCTGTAAACTTAATACTTTTTTCAAAAAATTAAAATGTAAGAGATTTTGGCTTTATTGTTGAATTTTAGCATACATATTAACATTTTATTTTTGTTTCTCCAAAACTAATTAAGTTATTGTAAAATCGATCCCTAAAGTTACTTAGAACAACCTTAAGAATATTAAAAAAAATTTAGGTCAAAAAATTAATAATTACAAAAGGAGTTCAATTTTAAAATATTCCAAATTTTCTTTAAAAAATTAAAAATTTTAAAACTGTGTGAATAATATTTGCAAAATTTTATATTTCGTATTATTTTCTTGAATAAAAACATTATATGAAATTCTAAAATATAATTTTTAAATACACAAATAAAAAAAATTGTTCTAAAGGTACCAAGTCCCCTTAACTAAATTATAAATTATATTATGTTTTGTATAAAATATCATTTAGAATGAAATCCTAAGTAGAACCTAAAACCTGAACTGAAAAATATTTTGACAATTGTAAAATTTTTTTGATTCTATTTCTGGTCATTTTGGCACATTCCATATATTTAAAGGATCTACCAAAAGGGCATACACATTGTATCATACACAAGAAGATACAAACGTTATTCAGAGTTTAAACTTCTTAGAGATTCCCCAATTCATAATATAGGAAACATTTTTAAAACTGAAAAAAAACTAATTTTTCTCCATACATAAAGGGTTTATTATTACTTTTTTACGCTTATAAGTTTCAAATTATTTATCTCAAAATCTGCTCAAGGCAATTGTGGGAAATTTTTATGTAACATAGCTTTCTTTTCAGAGATATATCTAAAAAAGAAAACGGATGTTTACTACTATTTCTGAAAATTTAAAGTAGAAACAAACTCTATATTTTAAAAATTAAAACTTTAAAATACTTTTAAAAAATAATTGTGAAAAAACATGAAATAATATTTTATTTTCCCTTTAAAAAAAATGATATTAAACATATGACTTTTCATGCGTATTATTCCTCAAAAGTGATATCACAATAGGACCTCGAATAGGAATAGATTGTCACTTTAAAAATATGCTTTATACATTTGAATTAGACGAAGCGATTTTAATTAACTTCAAAGCGATTAAAGACGTTATAATTCAGCAATTAGTCGGCATTTTTTTAAAATATCCGACTGGGTCCTTTCACTCAGAGAATTTGACACGACCCAATGCCTCGCATAATGTAATCCGATTTCACTCTCAAAATCTCGAGAAATCGAAATGCGTTAAAAATCGGACCTGGGCTCTTGTTGATCGCGGCCAGAGACGTAAACAAGGTCCGTAAGGGGACAATGGCCCTGCCCTGGTCGCCCACAAAAGGAATGACGAAGAATGGGACCAGGAGTCTTTTGTCAACATCAAAGGCTCCCTTATTCCGCGACCCGTGAACGGGATCAGGGGTCATCCCCGGGGCCCTTCCAAAAAAGAGCATCGACTGTAATTGCGGGGGTGACAACAGCGGAGGGGCACCCATGGCATAATAGCACCCTCTGTACCGGACCCGAGCCGAATCCATTGGATTGGAAGACACCGATGATACCCAGGGTTGGGTAAGAGGTGGTTATGGGGCATAATTCTCGGATGGGAGCACCCCGAAATGGAATCGGCTTAATGCCCCAATGGAGATTTGGGACTATAAGCCGGGCACTTAGCAATTGGAAAGATG
Organism: Trichonephila clavipes; assembly: GCA_019973935.1. Taxonomy (NCBI): domain Eukaryota; kingdom Metazoa; phylum Arthropoda; class Arachnida; order Araneae; family Nephilidae; genus Trichonephila; species Trichonephila clavipes. The sequence continues at coordinate 251,703 of BMAU01021203.1, forward strand.
GATCTATGGACGGCTGGGTCAATGATCCGCCCAGATTCTTTTTCCTCCTAAAGGAATTACCCAATGGTATAAATCACGTTGAACATTAATAAGGGTTTTCAGCTTTATTTTTCCACTTTAATGGGAATAGTAGGATAAGGACTCTCACAATAAGGAATGTGACCGTATTTGTGTTTTTATGGAATGCTCCATGCTGGAGTAAAGTGTTTGTAAACATTGTGGAAAAAAGAATTGTTTCTTCGCTCTTGAAATCGCCTTATTCAGTGAGGTGTTTTCTACCACTGAGATGCTTTTTTTATTATTTACGAGGCATTTTTATTTACAAAATTCAAAGAACATGCCTTTTCGACGCATATTTTTTTTATTTCTCGTTAATGCATAAAAATAAAAATCAATGCATTATGAATGAAACTTAGTGTAATTATTTTCAAGGTATGTGATGTTCCAGTGAAATAATACTAAAAGCAAGACTTCATTCAAAAATACAATAGTGTTCAAAATTTCTTTCACTTTTGTTTGATTAGCCTCAGAAGTACTGGAAGGTTTTTAATGAAATTAGGTACGCACACATAGGCTGATACAAAAGATAGGATACGAAAGGTATCGAACTTATTCTAAAACATGTTTTATCAGCTAAGAAAAGTTTAAAAGAATGGTTAAAAATAATATTCAACAGGGTGGTCCTCTCTTACAATTATACATCTTTCACGGTAGGAATTCCTGCTGGAAATGAGGTAATACAAATTCCCAACCCTGTGTGACAGTTGGTCCTTCAGTAAATCCACTTTCAGGCCCTGGATGCTTCTGAGCGAAGAATGCTCTCTCATGAGTATCTCAAATAGATTGTGTAAGGTTAAGGTCTGGAGATATGATAAGTCAAAATATTCGGTACCCCATCCTGATATTTCGTCGGATGAGCCATACATAAACAAGTAGTGTTATGCATAAAGATGAAATTTGGGTCGAATGCACCCTAAAAAAAGCAGAAAACAGGACTCCAAAGTTCCATCCCTGTACTTCAGCAACCCTTCTCCTTCTGTCCAAAATAAAGAGGTCTTTTGGAAAGGATGGCATCAAATCTTGGCTGCCATACCAATCTTTTTTCCCGAATATTGGATGATATGTAGCAAATCAATACGACAAAGAATATCAGTAGTTAGAAATTAAAATAAATATTCCCTACGCTATTTTTTCTTCAATGAGCTGCATATTAGCAAGTAAGCGTTTGCAAACACGGCAAGTCCCCAAATGTGAGATCTATTTCAGTGATGGCACACTCTAGTGGCGCATATCGCTACAAATTTGGACGCTTGAATTAATTTAACTCAAGCTCTCGACGGATACTGATTTAATCTTGACAAGAGTACCAGAGTCAAATTGATACTCAAGGGATCTTTTACATGCCACATAATCACATGACATGCGTACCTACGATTTTCGCATCCAGAAAATCTATCGACTCCAGCCGGGGTGTGCGGTAAATCTAAACATATTTTATCAATAGTATTTGTTTATTATTGGTGTAATAGCAAACGATTAATTTTATACCTTTTGCAATTTGGCAATATTTAACATTACCTTTGGTAATCTGGCAATGTTTTGTAATATTCAGTTGAGTAAAAAGAATAAAGGTGCCGCTTTGAGTATGTAAAAAAATTAGATATACTTTGTAAAAAAATTAGATATACTTTGCAAGCTGTATTTTGAAGCTTAAGAAATCGGAAAGATTTCTAGAACCAACAACCGTAGGCTTACGAAGCGGACACACTACTTTTAAGCCGCATTCCCTACACTATGATGGACGAGTTCTGAGCTCAGAAGTGAGCAGGTCTTGTTGCAAATAAACCGCCTTCATTTAGACTTCCAAATTCCTAAGAACTTTTTGCAATAGCCGCATGAAGTTCACAAGACGTCGCACTCCTGTTTCCCTTCGCTGTAATGGTTGGTCATTGGTCATCGTAGCTCTTGGAAACTTGCCCAGACTTTCTCTCCGTCTCATTAAGCTGACTTCATAAGTTTCAGACAACATTGAGTGTAGTACAAAAATATTTAATCTACACTTGAGAACGCACCTCCTCAAGTCTCCCGATGATTCGTCACCTCATTACATTATTCAAATACTGGTAGCTACTCAATTTAAAATTTGTTTTTAATTTCACCGAATGTCATAAAGACCTGTAACTCTTAAATTTTATTGGAAAAGTCTGTATTTGCAGAGAGCTCATTTGCTGGGATGAAACCGTGTCACGACCTCTTTCCAAATCAACTGGCGTTGTCACTTGTTGCACTGAAACGAATTTCCTCTGTAAAGTTGTGATGACCCCCTGGATCACACCTTGAACGTCAAGATTAATTTGAGGCAAAGAACCACCAAGAGCCATTTTGAATAATAATATTATTTATTTTGTTATAATTTCCTCAAAAATCTCTGATAACATATAATACAATAATGTTACGTCGTTTAAAGGGATTTGCCTTTATATTAAATTAAATTACTAAGAATACAACTAATTACTAATCTACCTCAACTCAAGTAAGGTTTACCGAAATAGGAGATCCGAGAAACACACGTATTCGAATTTTTAACTCTCATTAACTTTAACTAAGTAGCTCAAACTGACGCTTACTATAAGCGTACGTGAATTATATTTACGGCTGACTTATATCAGCTTTCTGGTACGTCTAGCAGCACGACGTCTTCACGAATCTAATCTCTTTGAATCTTCTAGTTATGCGTTTAACGTTACTGGCTCAATAGCCTACCATCATCTCTCTTGCTATCTCGCAACCCTCGACTTAAAAATACCTTATCTAATTTAAATATCCCATACTTCTTTTTGGAGTTGATTGGAAATAAACGCGAATTTATATTCCCCAGAAAGACGCCTAAAAAGATTAGTGGAAAGCTTCCATACAGATTCGTCACAAAGTGGAGATACAACTCTACTGATGAGATGTTCAATTTTTGTGTTCCTTCCACCACTCTAAATGACGCCGGCGATGGCTAACTTTAAAAGGAATGTAGCGCTCTGGATGGCAGACGAATAGACTACCTTGGTGAAGGTATCTGGCCAAAATAAACCACGACTATTGCTGTACCTAGTTGCTGAGCAATGGAACTTTCTAACTGGTATCGTGCTCTTTTCCCTGCAGGATGATATATCGGTCATCCACTGCGGTTGTTTTCCTATAGAGTCACCACCAACATTTCTAACAGCTGTATCTTTGGTTTGGGAGGTTTTCCAGGTGCACGAAAGTACCCTTTTATTGATTCCAAACTCTTCAGCTACATTAGTCAAACTATCCAGGTCTGAAACTGGTCCGATCATTCTTCCACATGTGAAGTCATCCAGGTGATTTCTTTTAGCCGTATTTCACGAAGGAACTTACTTGAATTAACACCGAATATCTTTAGTTGCGCCTCCATTCTTTCTTTTATTGTAGTCTTGAGCTGCGCACGCCAACCAACCACTTTTTGCGTACACTCACGTCGCTTAGAATTTTTTGTTCCTGACACTTGAATACGCATCACCTTCCAACTGAATTCCGTTTCATTGCATTGATCGCAAGAACCCATTTTCAATAATTTCATGACTATCTGCTTAAAATTTATGTTGTTGTCTAGGTTTTGTACACCAATGTATAAGTAAGGTAAATTGAATACATGATACGGTAGTTGTTGAAAATTCATGCAACTTTTTGCAAGAAATCAATTTCGAGAAACACAGTGTCCTTTTTGAAACATTCCACACATTTTAACAAACACAATTAGTAATATTCAGCAAGGGTAGATATTAGACTGAATTATAAACAAATCAAAATAATTAATCATGAATTTCACCGAATTGAATTATATTCATGCCAAAAAAACGCATATCAAGAACCGAGATCTTGACTTGATAATCCTATGTCAAGAATTTTATCTGAAATATTATTCTGCCTATAGAAAGCACATACCAAGAACTAAGAAAAAATCCAAGTTGTCTCTCTCAATTGAAGTAATCGAATATTAATCACGAACGAAAGTATGTGAAAACTAAAAATAAGCATACCAAGAACTGAACCAAGAAGATAAGAACTCGATCCAATTCCGGTTGTCATATAAACAGATGGCGAATAAATTGCCACGTCAAGTAGTTAAGCAAATAACAAAATTTTACTTTCTGTACGTGTTCTGGTACGAAGAATGCATGTTTAAATTTGTATACAGTTCCAAAATTAGTATACACAGCTGCCACCTTTGGTAGCTAAACTGGCTCTTTAGGCATTGAATAGGACTGAGTTCGGATGACAGACACGGACAAGTCTTTCCTTGTTATTTCAAGTCTCTGCCAAACTTTATCAATCGTAGATGCTGCAGAGCGCTGGCGGCCTAATCTACACTGGTGTGCAAAAATTAAGGACGAAGTAGAAAAATTAGCATATCAGCTGAACGAAGAGGCAGAGCGGACAGAAAGACCAATCAGGAGATTAAGTAAGGTGATGTACGGTAGCACATGCGCAGATATGCAGGTAGACGTAATGGGGGAGTGTCTGAGTAGTATAAAGCATGTTGTCGGTGTAAGATCAGTATTTCTGGCAAAGAGATTGCACGCCGTATAGCAGTTAAAATCACACCGAGTTGCTGCCTCAGCGAGAAATGGCGAATAATCAATCTGTTAGACGACATCTGGATGCTTTTACCCGAGGTCGAATCATTGGGAAGTTGGAGGAAGTCCGCAGTGTGACAAGTGTGGCTGCAGAGTTCGGAATTGCTCACAACATCGTTTCACGACTTTGGAGACAATTTCAAACTACAGGAACAGCTATCCGGGGGTTCAGTAGTGGTCGTCCACGAGGAACCACACCCGCAGATGACCGGTACATTGTCTTATAGGCCAGAAGAAACAGGCGGCAGACAGCGGGAGAAATCGCTGGACACACGACACAGGCGACTGGACGACCGATATCGCGTTTTACCGTGGCCAGAAGACTGCACGGTGGTGGTCTGTTTGCACGACGTCCTGTACGGTGTGTACCTTTAACGCCTGCCCATCGGAGAAGGCGTTCTCTGTGGTGCCGGGAACACCGGAATTGGAGAGACAATGAATGGGGACGAGTAACTCTTTACAGATGAGATCAGATTCAGTTTGAGTAGAGATTCTCATCGCATACTCATTTGGAGAGAGCGGGGAAGCCGCAATCATCCCTCGAACATCATGGAAAGGGACAGGTATGGAGGTCGCGGTGTTCCCGTTTGGGGAGGCATCATGCTTGGTAGTCGTACAGACCTTCACATCTTCGACGCAGGTTCAGTCAATGGGACCCGTTATTGTAACGAGATTCTGCTTCCATATGTGCGTCTTTTTAGAGGCGCTATGGGTCTGCAGTTCCTTTTCATGGACGACAATGCACCATGTCATCGCACAGTAGCTGCCGATTGATTGATTGATTGAATATTAACGTCGCACTGTTCAGCTACACGAGGGCTTTTGGCGACGGACCACGTAATTTTGAACCATGGTCAAGTGACGTGGACGACACCTGAGCTGGCACCCCCTCTCCTAACTACCACACCACACCAACGGGAGGACGTTTCAGCTCTCGACAGATTTAACGTGCATCGCTGCCCTACACGGCGGGTCTTTAGTGGTACTGGGCTCGAACCCGTGACAAAGCAAGTCACGGTCCGATACCTATACCACTCGGCTACCGCGGCCACACAGTAGCTGCCGAACAGCTCTTAGAGAGTGAGGATATTGAACGTATGGATTGGCCGGCACGATCTCCGGATCTTAATCCCATCGAGCATGTATGGG